>LOJH01054397.1:0-12033 GCA_001685095.1 Ellobius talpinus
GTGTTTATTTAAAACATGATTGACAGAATACAGACAATTCTCCTGCACCAGTTTTCTTTGCCACCCAGAGCTGGTAATCCTATGAGCACATGCCCAGAAACCTTTTGCATACAAGCCTGAGATACTCTTGGTCTGTTTCCTAGGGGATCCAGGATGTGGTAGCCACTGTGTTCACAGGGGAAATGATAAAGACTGTCAAGAGATGTGCTTAACACACACACACACACACACACACACACACACACAAAAGGAACTGATCAACGATAGTCCAGCTTTCCATTGACCTAGGAGAAATCCTGAATTGCCATTCAGGCTACCATCTCTACATGCTTCAAAGGAAGACACAAGTAGGTATCACACTTTGAAAGGAATGAGAAGGTTCTTAGCTTTTTCTATACTAATGGCATGAAGTGCAGGCGTATCATTTTCAATAAATGAGGGCCCTGGCTTCTGTAATGACAAAGCTTTCCTCTCGTATAAGAAAAGGGTAAATAAAAAGTAAGCATCATTAACCCGTTTTTAAAATCCATGCAAATTGTTCTTTTAATGTATTTAAGAATATTTAAGCATTTAAGAATATTTACTCTGTGATATATGGATTCACAGTCTCTCAAATCTCAAACTTTTGAGGGTTGTCTCTGAAGTCTCCACACCCACAGACTTCAGTCTCTCCCTGTGGGAAAGCGTTCATGATCTAGTTGACCCCCACAAGTGTCCGGAGGAGTAAACCCTTTGAGGAATGCCATGTCTCCCATCCAACTTTCCATGATTCTCTGCTTATTTATTCTACATGGTTGTCTGGTTCTCTTTGTGCTTTGACTTCTCGGTTATTTTTAAAAAGTTTTTTTTCTTAACTTTGGATCTAACTTTACGGAAAAATTGCAAAGTTAGAACAAAATGTTCGTGTGTAGTCTTCTCTCAGCTTTCCTGGACATTAACAACTTACATAACCATAGCACACTTCTCAAAACCAGGAAATGGACACTGGGAAGATACAGTAACTTACATGCAGACTTTATCTGAATGTCACCCATTTTTCCACCTCGTGTCTTGCTCTGTCCCAGGATCCAGTCCAGAAAAGCATATCACATTGAGTCATCAGGATTCCTTAATCTTGTCTGATCTATGACTGCTTCTCATTCTTGTCCTGCTTTCTGTGAGCTTCCTGGCTAAGGACTATGTGTCAGTAGCATTGTCAACTGTGTCTCAATTCATGTTTGTCTGATGCTTTATGATCAGCCTACTAGAGTTACAGGTTTGAGAAGAAGAACGCAAGAATAAGGGGCCTGCTCATCATAGTAAGAGATCAGTATTGGCTCAGGACCCCCAAGACTGAATTCTCAGCAGAAAGGAGATCCATTTGCTCCAGAGATACAGAGGGCAGGGAATAAGAGAGGACCAAGGGAGAAGGGGAAGGGACCAAGGGAGAAGAGGCAGAGGTATTTGTCCTAGAGCAGGACAAAGGACTGCCTCTGGATAGAGAGGAGACAGATGTGGCCCACAGGAAGATGGTGGTTTAAGTAAAAAGACATGTGAGGTGTTATGTAAATGCTAAAAGGGTGCTGTACCTGTAAGTGGAAGACTCAGACCCATGTTCTAGATCCACCACTGTGGGGTCTGTCCAGGCCCACTGAACTTTGGGACCTCAGTTTTGGTTTGTTTGTTTGTTTGTTTGTTTGTCTTGTAGTAAAATAAAGCTGACTTGGGAGTCTTATACTAATGTTAACTAAATCTGACTTACAAGTTGCCTGGACTTGTGTTTCTTAACATTTGAGCCAGTTAACATTTGAACACAGTCTGTCTTCCCCTGCTTTAATTTGTATTTTAATAAATAAAGCTTGCCTGAAGACCAGAATGCAAAGCTAAGCCACTAGAGGCCAGGAAGTGGTGACACACACCTCTAATCCTATGACAGGGTAGACAGAGGCTGATGGATCTCTATGAGTTCAAGGCTACCCTGAGCTATGAGAGAAACAGATCCAGGAGGTGATAGATAGCACACACCTTTAATCCCAGTGTTTGGGAATCACACGCCTTTAATCCCAGCACTAGGGAGGTGGAGTCAGGAGCAATATGTCTGGGCAAAGAGAAGAATGTAAAGGGGAAGAGACAGGAACTCACTGGAGTGTGCAGTCTGAGGATTCATGGAAACAGGATCTTGCCCTTTCAGTCTGAAGATTTGGTAGATGTAAAAGGTCTCTCTAGTGGCTGGCTGCTTTGCTTTTCTGATCTTCAGATTGAACCCCAATTACTCTCTCTGGCTTTTTATTATTTGCACAGCATAGCTCTTTCAGAGATCTCTTATACATCTATTCACAGGTAGTTTATGGGGCTTGACTAGGAACTGGTTATTGCTTCTCCAATATCCTAACCTCTGTAGACTCCCTCTTTTCCCTCTGTAGACTTTGTTACAAAAGACGTTTTCTCAATAGGTCTTTACCATGTACCATTCAGGGAAACAGTATAAGGCAACGGGAATGAGGGTTTTTCCCCCCCGTAGACTCACCTACACAATTTCATCTGAAGTTTGACCCAGCAGGGACCAGCTTACAAAAATGCAATGCCATAAAAATATTTTGTTGGAATTTCAAAGCATGAGAATATGATTATTATCATTATCATTTCATCCACACGAGTGAGTGAGCTACATTCAGAAAGCTACGTACATAAAGTATGGGGACCTGAATCACATCCTACAGACACCTGGTCATCAGAACTCTTTCCTGCTCCCATGGGCTCTGCCACCCCGTCATATCCTTAAGCAGCAACTTCATGCTTCAGAACACACAACTAGATTCTTGCTAGAGGGGATGGTTATCTAGCAGATTGTACGCAACCAGCCAGACACAGAGCCCAGCAGCCGCCAGAAATCTTTTCAAACTGTTTGAAAGTGTGCTTATAAAGAAAAAAAATGAAGGCAAGCAAGACAGAAGAACTGGCTTCCCATCCCTTCCTAAGCCCTGGGGGAGCCCTCTAATGGCTGCTCTCAAGGAGCACAGAGCACCATTGACAGACATGCCTGAGTGTACAAGGTGCACAAGGAGAACTGCCTAATATGGATTTCTGAAACAGAGACAGGAACTAATGACAGAATTTGCTTGACTGTGGGTCTCCTGTGGCTAGCAACAGAAAGACAGCACACAGACAAAACATTGTCCAAACATTTTCCTGCCCTTGTCCTTCCAGCCTCTGTCTCTGCTTCCCATTTTCTGGTGGACACATACTGTCTTTATGGGAAAGACTCGTGGAAACATCCATATGGACTTGTCTGATGGGTGGGGGAGAGCAAGAACAGGTGGTGTGGTTCCCCTTCAAAAAGTAAAGTGAAGAAAAAAAGCAGCAAACACAACCCTCTATGCTTTAGCCCCCGCTGCTAAAAGAGAGAGACCTTTAAAAGGTTGTTTCCAGTCCCTATGGGCAATAGTCCCCTGACCCATGTCCCCTGCGAGACAAACACGCTCTTCTTTCCCCTCCAGCTTCTTGACACATTTAAGGCAGATGAATATGTCTCTGGTTCCACCCACACTCGGTCATTCCCAGTCACTGGAGAGGAGACGTACACCAATCTTTTCCATAAAGGAAGTTGTCATCCTAGCAGAGGTTGTCCACTCATGACCTGCTGCATAGCTGGTCTGTTTCCATCTTACAGTGGTGCTGAGAGTTTTCTGGTGGTGGTTGAGATAATCAAACACTACCAAAAGCAGTTACCAGTGCTTGTTCTGGAGATAGGATATGTGGACAGGGAAGCCTGTGATGGTTAATCCTGGTTATCAACCTGACTGGATTGAGACCCATCTAGAAAATTCAGCAAACACACTTATAGGTGTGACTATTTGCACAGAAATAGTGTTATATGTACCAATGAATAGAGGTAGGGATACCTAACTTGAATGTGAGAAACCCTGTCTCATAGGTGGAGGCCCCAGAAGGAATAGCAAGGTAGAAGGAGGAGACTCAAGCGTCTGCTTACTCCTTTTTTTAACTGATAAATCTTTTGCTTTTGCATGGTGAATGGACATTAGGTACAGCTTGCTCAGCCTTTGAAGGTGGACTTGCACCAATAATCCTCCTCGAGCCTCTAGGTCTCCAGTCTTAGAGGAGACTGGCTTATCTCCTCCTTCTCAGAGCATCAACAGGTTTCCCAGCTTCTCAGCTTACACATGGCTTTCAAATTGTGTAGACTGATTTGGAAGTCCCCTCTTAAACGTCTGTGCATATTATAGGGTGTGTGGGAGCAATATCTAACACTAAAGTCCTTTAAGAAGGACATATAGCAACCTACTACCATAAAAGTTTCCTGAAATATACATATTCGTATTAAAAAAGAAGTTTAAATGGTGTTACTCTGTAATGGGGAAGTGATGCCTCTACCCAGACAACATAATTCCTCTGCCAAACACTCAGTGTCAGGTATGGGTTACCTCCTTTTGAATTGTTGATCAGTGGAATCTTATAGCCTCCTCTTCCCAAATGTCACAGATCTTTGTCATTGCTCTTGGCTACCCTCCAGAACTTCGTGGTGAGACCCTGCTGCTGGAGAAATCACATACTTGAATCATAGGTAAGTCTGCTAATCATAGCTAATACTGACCTATAAGCTTTTTGCCTACTTGTTGGCTTTCATGGAGCTGGAAAGTCCTGTGTATGCTCGTGGAGGAGAAAAGTAAACAGTAGTCTTACCCACTTGTAACCCCTTGCGCTACAACAATAACTGTCCTGGTAAGATAGGCCCACTTGTGCAATAAAGGCATGAATGTTATGAGCATTACCAACCATTTCTACTTGCATTGAAAGCCTATTCCATTTACAGAACTCGTGCTTGGTACTGCTACTGGGACCCAAACTTGTGACTGGTTAGCTATAAGCTCTAGGGGAGAAGCTAGTACTATTATTCTGTTAAATGGACATAGTAATAAACTGACCACTCAGTTCTTATCTTTCTACCCAGAGATTAGTACGTTTCATGTTTCAGCACAGAAGCTTCTTCTGGCCACAGATGGTGATTAATACAGAGATCCACAGCAGGAAAACATGCAGAGAATACACACTGCATTCTCTGCTTTAAATGGGCATCCACATCACACCACCTCTCCACAAGGCTCGAGAATCATTGTGATCTAAGGGGAAGAAAGAGTGTAACAGCAAGAGGGAGTGGATGTTCATAGCAAAACATGACAAGGCTATTAAACACGGGGACTCACAATGGCTGTGATTGCATGCACAAGACCATCACAAAGTTAAGCCAGCCCCAATCTCAGAACGGACAGGCTGGTGAAGTCCCACCCAAGCTATGAGCTATTGGCAACTGATGGCTGCTGGGATTGGGGTGTGGGGGGAGTAAGTTTTCTTCAGGGACACAGCTCCTGAGAGGATGCCCTTGGGCCAGTAGATGGTAGATGGCCCTACACCCATATACATATTGGCAGCTTAATTAAGTGGACTCAGTGGCCTTAAAGAGAAAGAGAGTGAGAGGGTGAAAGAACGAGAGAGCAAGGGAGCTAGTGAGAGAGAAATCTTAGGAGGGGAGGATTAGGGGCGGGTTTGATCAAAAGACATTATATGCCTATATAAATTCCTCAAGCAATATAATGAAATAAATAATTATTATTTAATAATTATGGATTTTATTATAATTATCATATATGTTTTAATCATATATGTGTATTATTATACATATTATTATATGTGTCTTTTAATTAAGGACCCATAGTCTTTAATCTGTAACTGCTCTTCTAGAGAGGTCAGAGAAAGAAAACCGTGGTGCCTTTTTGCTTTCAGTTCAGTAAATAGAACTGCATGATGTCTTAAAAGGCTAGAACCAAAGAGATGTTGAAGAGGTCAGTGGGTCTCAAATGTGTCACTGCACAGAGCAGTGTGTCCCATCACCTAATTGTGATGGCTTTGGAGTCTTCAGAAAGGGTGGGGAAAGGAATGTTGGCATCGTGAGGGTTCATAAGGACTTTCCTATGCTAATCAGAACAACTGCTCCTCCAGATTATACCTTGAGAAGACGTTTTTCTAAACCAACCAGGAATGACAGTAATAGGACTCACTAATGTGATTAAGTTAGATTTTAAAATGTAAACACCAGACAAATAATGCAGAATATTTAAGTAGTTTTACTGTTTGGTGATAGAATGACTCCGGCTCAAACCAGAAAAGAATTAAATAGAAAAATCTAGATGGAGCTGAGAGGGGTGGTGGAGAAAATGGAGGCTGGTAGTCATTCGAAGTTACTTCCTGTTCTTTCTGTCTAGACAGAGCTGAGAGGAGCAGAGGAAGAAATGGAAGCTGGTAATCATTCGAAGTTACTTCTTGCTCTTTCTGGATAAAAAAAAAGTATGTTGTGGAGCTCTAAGAGTTTCGTAAACGAACAAAAAGTTCTGAAGTCTGTTATTCAAACAGAACAGTCAAGAAATAGGCTGGCTAGGCACTGTCCCCAGCCTGACCCATTAACAGCAGAGAGGGAGGAAGCTGTCCCCAGCACTCACAATGATGGAGTATGGTCAGGAGGTAGTAATGAACTGGAAGAAAAGTCTCCAGAGACACAGAGGGGTGGGGAACAGGGCTTGGACACACAACTGGATGCTGAGAGTCTGAAAACACGAAGAGCCCATCACCAGAGTGCTTTTAAAATGGAAGAACTCAGCCAAATGGTGAGCTGGACTGGGCCAGGCAAGAAGGTGTCAAGTCAGTCATTGGCCAATCGGAGTAGGCTTTTGGGGATGAGTAAGGAATCAGTGGGTTGGAGATGTTGGGAGAATTTTTTGGGATTTGAAGGCTGCAGCTGGTTGAGGCAGATCTGATCCAGATGTGGCTCACCAGCACAGTGCTCAATGGGGAAGCATCTTTTAGCCTAAGACAAGTCAGCAGTTGGCATCCTGAGTGTCTGCTTCTACGTCCTAACTATGAAGCTGACTCCTTGCTGCTTCACTCAACGCCTGCTTCCTTATTTGAAAAGTTAGGAAAATGTTAATATTTAGTACAAAGTGTGTGAGAACTGAATGAGTTGTATGTATTCAGTGTTAGTGGGGACGGTGGGACATCTGTAATGCCAGCACTGTGGAAAGTGAGGTGGAGAATGTTGACTTTGAGGCCAGACTTGGTATGGCAAAACTGTCTCAAAACCAAACCAAATCATGTTAAGTGTTTAGAGAGCTTGATAGAACATACCAAGTTCTTAATAAATATTAGCTCTTAATAGGATCTCCCGTCTTTATCCAGAAAGTCTCAGTGTGCTTAGGAAGAACGAATCCTTGTACTGAGCGTACCCAGGGTGCTTGATTGGGAATGGAAGATCTGGCCCCCAAGTCTTTGTGCTCCATTGCCGCTCTCACAATTTAAGACAGCGATCCTTCTCTGTGTCACCTCCCCTCTGCTTGCCTAGTGACCTCCTCTCCACGCTGTCCCTGCTGCATAGATCTCTGCAGTAGCCTTTCTTGTCTTACCCCGGCCTTCTGTTTCACCTTTATCCTGCCAGATGTGATCATTCTAAAATAAATATCTAACCAGACTCTCTGGCCTAATATCCTTCAAGGTCCTTTATCCTCAAGGTCCTTTTCATCTTTCATCCTAAAGTGGCTGGGGGATCTCGTAGTAGAAACAGCTGGCTCTAGAACTGGGGAGCTGCATGAGGTATACCTGGAACATCATGCAGCAGCATAAAGTAAAAAAAAAAATGCTTAAAGAAAATATTGAAATTGTGCTGATTTGGGAAATTTCAAAGTGAATGACGAACCAATGTGTAAGGGTTCCTAACAGCCAAAGCTGGAGACGTTCAAAGCACAACAGCCACATGGAAGTACTGTGTTGATGGGAGAAGCTCAGCCAATCACATCTGGCTTGGGTGTGGCCACCTGGAGCCAGGTAGATAAGCAGGAGTAGATAGGTGGGCTCGCACTCTGCGTGCAGTGTTCACCTGACCCGTTTGGACATTGGAACTTTTACTCAGGTTGCGTGAGTTTCCCCGTTTTCAATTATTAAATTATATCTGTTGTTTTGAGCTGGTCTGGTTAGTTTAGCGTACTGGTCAAATACGCCTTCACTGTGTTATAACTCAAAGCAAAGAAACAGCCCCAGTCTATACTGTAAGTTTATGAATGAATGGAAGAAAACCAAATCTCCCTGCAGAAGAATGCTGAATGATTTGTGTAGACAGTTCAGTTCTCTAGAGTGTGGGCTGCGTATGGTCCATTCTCTCCAGAGGACCCAGCTTGTTAAGGGGGAAACTGAGCATGTTTACAGTGAAGAGCCTGGCAAACACGGTCTCTACTAGATGACCAAGGCCAATGTGTAGCAGTGCAACTAACTCATCAACAAGAGGTACATAGTACATGTGATTTGGGACAACATGATGAAAATGAAATTTTGTCTCAGGAGGTCTTTTTCCCAAGGGTAATACCAATCTCGTCATGAGGAAAAAGACAGACCAGCATCCTACAAATATCTAATAAGGTCAAAACTGTCAAGGTCATCAAAAGAAAAAAAGTATGAGAAACAATCTTAGGTAAGATGATCTTAAGGATAAATTACAATTAAATGCAATGTGTTATTCTCTAACAGGAAAAAAACAAGCAAACAAGAAGTATTATCCCTAGTTTCGAATAATTTATCACTATTGGTTCATCAACAGAGACTGTGAATATGTATATATAGTGTTGAATATTAGGAGAAACCATTTGGGAGTTATAACTTTCATAACATTTATGTTACTCTAAAGATATTTTGAAGATTAAAGTTCATTACCATGGGAAAAAAAGGAAGCAAAGAAATTTTATACCAGTCTCAGAATTCTGGCAGGTGAGCCACCTTTAGACTAAGCCCATTCTCAAATTAACAACAATGGCATCTCCTCTGCCCATAGGGCTTTCCAAGTTCCTTAGGGACGGAACAACGTGATGATCCAAAGTGTCCATTCAGAATACAGGGTGTGCCCAGATTCATCCTTTCTTTGCAGACAGTCGACAGGGCACACAAATGATGAACACCATGGGCTTAGGAAGGAGGCAGCTTGGTTCTATAATAGACCTAGTTAAAATTTTGAACCTGTTTCCTCATCTATAACACAACAAAATAATAATAATACTCACACAAAGTGGGTGAGGTTACATGATGAGACAACAAAATGCCTAACACAGTCCTCGTTAGAAAACTCCCCTCAGTATGTGGACTCTTCCTGGAGGTAAAACAGAAATGGCATCAACTCCCTAAAAACCTCCCAATTATCACGATTGTCGGTGTACATGTCGCCAGGAATCGTCTCAGTGCCTGGCCAGAGCTGCTTCAGTATCCCAGGCTAGAGCTTATATCAGCTGCTTTCAGGGCTGTAGATTTGGAAGGGAAGCCACAGGGAGACCCACTATTACCCTGAGGCAACCCTTGGCCATTGTCTGACCACATTTGTTTTCCACAAAACCAGGAAGCTCTGTTTAATCTCCATCCAGTGTTCGGCCTACACAGTGATTACAATCAGATCCAAACCAGTTCTAGCAAATTTCGGCCAGTAAAATGTCATGAGACTGCCTGGTTAATTCTTATGACTTCAATAAATCGAAACATTCAACAGTTACAGCTTTGTACTCACAACCAATCAGGCTTTTCATATTCTAACACAAATGGCAATGGAGTGCTTGGCATGGTGTGTTCTCAATGCTGGGAAAGCTTCCGTGGTGAGGGAGCATCATTCTATCCTCCCCGCTGGCATTTACCAAGGTCCTTTACACATTTGCTTAGTTGATCAGGTAGGTGTTGATGACAGTCATTCCTGGCACCACCATCCTTTCTTTCCCCTGAGGACTGGACTGGCCAAGCAACTTCCTGGCTGTCTCCACCCAGCTGGGCAATTTCCTGGCAGAGTAGACCAGCTGCAGTGCCAGCTCTTGGGGTCAAGTTTCCAGCCTCACAAGTTCCAGCCTAGGCTTCTGTTCCCTTGTGTACCTTCCTAATAGGCACAGCCAAGAATTCCCATGATGCCTCAGGCAAAGGCCATAGCATCTTTCAAGATAGTCTACCATCCTGTTTTTTCTGTTTTTCGTATACTACAATTTATCTATAATTAAAAATCACTAGCATGTTCAGCAGGTACATTGATCAAGTGAAATATTGATCCATCATCACATGTTTATTGTGCACCTAGTGTTCATAATCAGAGCTTCACATTAGCCACAGGTTATTGATAATTTCTCTTTTCTTGTAGCCTTATCTTTACTATCAGGTGCTTCACTATTTCTATTTTTCTATTTCAACATTGATTTTTTTCTTTTCTGAGTGTGTAGAAGCACCCATGTGTGTTCACTGGTCCATGTGTGTATGCATGCATGCACATGCCCATTCGAGGCCAGATGTTGACATGGGATGTCTTCCTTGACTGTGTTCCATATTACACAGTGAGACAGTCTCTTGGTGAACCAGGATCTTGCCTCTCTCTCATCTTGATAGCCAGCTGGATACTAAAGTGCCCTGTCCCTACCTCGGTCCAGGGATTACAGGCAGGCGACCTGCCTGCCTGTTAATTACATGGGTGCTAGGAATCCAAACTCTAATTCTCTTTCTTGGGTTGCATGCATTTTACCCACTAAGCCATTTCCCAGTCTCTCACACTATAATAATAATGCAGTGGCTTGAATGGGAATGCCCCACATAGGTTTATATATCTGAATGCTTGGTCTCCAGCTGGTGGAATTATTTCTAATGAAATAGAATAGAAGGTGTGGCCCTGTTGGAAGAGGGGTGTAATGGGGGCAGGGGGCAGCCTTGGAAGTTTCAAAAGCTAGGCCATTCCCAGTTAGTGTCTTTTTCTCTGCCATGTGCTTATGGATTGGATGTCAGTTCTCGACTGTTGCTCCAACACCATGCCTTCCTGCCTGCTGCCATGCTCCATACGTTGATAGTCATGAATGAACCTTCCAGAATCATGGGTCCCAAATTAAATGTTTTCTTTTGTAAGTTGCCTTGGTCATGGTGCTGGTGCTTTGTCATGGAAATAGAAAAGTAATTGAGACAGAAGTTGGTGCCAGGAAGTAGACTGGGGAAGTGGAAAGTAGACATGATCATAATGGCTTTTGGAGGAGTGTGGAAGATTTTAGGATCTTGGACCAATTGAGCACTCTATGGGGATCTTAAAGGGCCATGCTAGTAGGAGCTTGGAAGACAATAATGCTGAGACCAGTGTGGACTATAGCAACCCAGTTGAAGATGTTTCAGAGGGGAACAATATTAGCAACTGAGCTAGAGACTATTTGTGTGATGTTTTAGCAAAGAATGTGTCTGCTTTTTGTCCTTGTCCTAAGAATCTGCTTGAAACTAAATTGAACTGTTTGGTAAAAATTTCTTTGGCTTAGGGGATTTCAACACAGCCTAATATGAATTCTGTCTTGTAGTGTTTAGTGGTCACTCTTATTCAGGTCTACAATAAAAAGAGCAAGCAGGGCAAAAAGAAATACGAAATACAGTTTGTGCAGAAAAAGAGCACCAGGAAATTTAATGTTGGAGCCATGGTTTGTGTGGAAAGAGATTAGGAAAATGGAAATAAGGGAATGGTGCGCTCAGGGCAAGACCCCCATCCAGCTAATCCTGCAATTTGTGAAAAGAAAAGGCCTAAGAAACGCTTTGTTCCTAAAGAATAACAAACAAGTCAAGGTTTGTGCAAATGTAATTCAAGGAGGGAGCTAGGTTCCATTCCAAGCAAGTAGTAGAACTTGGCAGCATCAGCCACACAGTTCTGGTTTTAGAGTCCAGAAGGATGCAGGAGTTAAAGGGTGGTGGAGTTTTGCTCTGTGGTTAAGTCAAGACACTGAGATCAGATGAGTGGCAGGGGAGTCCCTGCCTGGTGGCCATTTCACCAAGTTAGAAAAGTGAAGCCTGGATTGTGCTTGAGATCCTACGTTGTTAAAGGTGCCATCTGATACCTGCTGAGGAATGTTATACACAGAGAGTGGAATCAGCCAAAAGGCGAGAAGTATGCCAGTCATCAAAGCTGGAAGGACAGAGCCATCTAAGCCCTTTGACACTAGACATGTGTAGTGAAAGGGGAGC
>LOJH01054398.1:0-12033 GCA_001685095.1 Ellobius talpinus
GCTTCCCGAATGCTGAGGGACCCTGTCATGACAGAATTAATAAAATCCTCATGCTTTTGCATCGGCTGTGGTGTGAGAGATGGTCTCTGGGGGTGACTTCTCCTTGGTGTTTGGACTCTAGAGTCCAACATCCTCACTGAAAGTCACAGCAGGCCATTGGCTTGCGTGGCACCAAAAGATGGAGGTGTGGTAGGATCTTGGAAGGAGGTGGTGGTGGCTTTTTGCCCCTTTATCACCCCTTCACTCATCAGAGTCAAAATGACTTTGCAAAAAATCCTCTGCATTTTTCCTTTACTCAAGAATCTTAACTTTTGTTTCTGTCATATGTCGAACTAGCATTTTTTGGCATCAGAATGTGGACTTTTTGGTGTAGTTGTGTTTTGAGAGAGGATCTTGCTGTATCACCCAGGCTGACCTCATGATCCTCCTGTCCTGGACTTCTGTCCTGGACTCCTGTGATTGCTGGGACTACGGGTGTATTCTCTGCCTTATTACAGTATTCTACCCACTGCCTGCTTTTACATTATCCCCCCACCTACTTATAGTACTCCCCAAACTGCTGTAAACTCTCCCTCCATATGCTTTACAGTATTTTCCTCTCCAAAAAAACAATGTGGGTTTTTACCACTGTTCAGTCTGAAAATCTACATACATAGACATCTCTTACCTGTAAGATACTTTTGCTTGCCTTGTCCCTAGCCTGATTTGAATACTTCCTTATTCTCTCTGGATCCTTCGCCAGCTACCTCCCCTTCCTACTTTCTTTACCTTGGATGGGTGAATTTTTAGATTGGACTATGGCTGGTAGATTTTCTGTTTTTGTGTGGCTTAGGGTGTGGAGTGTGGACAGAAGGCCTCAACTTATCTTAGACACTCCTCACACAGCTCTGACTGTCTGGAAAGTTGGGCCTGAACAGTGCAAGAGGAACACCGTTTTCTCTTTCCTTTAGAACAGTAAAAACTCTCTTATTGGCACACTTCTAGTTTCTCTGTCTTGGATGTTTCAGTTTTAGGAACCCAAAGAAGGCTCAGGGAAGGAATCTTAACATTTGAGACAGCTGATGTTCTTTAACTTCTGAATGGAAGTTTTTGCCACTAATGCTTGGGTCTTTAAAGGATGACTGGCTAATAGGAGCTGGAGGGACAAATGCATTAAATTCTTTAACTCTGTGACTGGTTAAGTTTTTACTTCTGTTATTGGCAGGTAGGGAGCAACTGACTGGGCATGGTGGTGCACACCTATAATCTTAGCATTCAGCAGTGTGAGGTAGGAATATCAGATGTTCAAGGCCAGCATAGGCTATATAGTATATAGTGATAGCTTGTCTCAAAAAAAGCTAAATGATAAGACAAGGAAACACAGAGTTATTTTTTAAGTGTATATGCTTATACATGTGAGTATGAGTGTGTGAATGCAGGTGTACATGTGCCACAGCAGGCATGTATAAGTTACAGAACAATCTATTTCAGCCTTTACAATATATTCCTTCTTTTAAAAAAATAAATTATTTTGGGGATGGAGAGGTGGTTTTTCAGTTAAGAGCACTTTCTGCTCTTGCAGAGGACCTGGGTTCAGTTCTCAGCGCTCATCAGGTAGTCTTAGATCACCTGTAACTCCAAATCTAGGGAATCTGATGCCCTCTTCTGGCCTCTGTGAGCACCTATGTATAGCACACATGTATACATTCAGGCACACACAAACACATACAATTAAATGAACTAATAATTAAAATCTTTAAAAGTATTTATTTTGGCCTAGTGTGGTGGCACACCTTTAATCCCACCCAGTAGTGGGAAGCAGAGACTGACAGATATTTGTGAGTTTATGGTTTACATAGTGAGTTCCAGGCCTACTAGGCTACATAGTGAGACTCTGTCAGGAGGGAGGGAGGGAGGGAGGGAGGAAGGAAGGGAAGGAAGGAGAAAAAGAGGGAGGGAGGAAGGAAAAAAAAATCAGCAGGACATGATGGTGAACACCTTTAATCCCAGCATGTGGGAGGCAGAGGCAGACAGATCTCTGAGTTCAAGGCCAGCCTGGTCTATAGAACAAAATCTAGGACAGCCAGGGCTACACAGAGAAACCCTGATTCTAAAAACCAGAAAACAAATGTCTTTATACAATAAATTCCCATAAGTAAGTTCATCCAGAACTCTGGGAACAATTAGGATTGTCTGGGTATACTGCTCTTAAAATTGTGTGTATTTCTGGCATCATGTTTTCTTAAAATTGTAGACAGAATTGCTATTTGATAATATCAGTTGTAGTTTAATGAGTTTTTGCCATTGTACTACTTCTCAGCAATAATAAAATCAGGTCATGTGATGAATTAGTAAAGGCTCCTTTGGGTTCATTTTCTTGGTCTTGGTGATACATTTTTCACATTGTCTTTTGGAAACCCAGTCTATGAATGTTTGTATTGCTAAACTCAGGTACGAAGTAAGAACATGGACTTTGGGTGATGGTGGCACACAACTTTAATTCCAGCACTTGGGAGGCAGAGGCAGGCTGATCTCTGTGAGTTCAAAGCCAGCCTGGTCTACAGAGCAAGTTCCGGGATGTCAAAGTTGTTATGCAAAGAAACCCTGTCTCAAAAAACAAAAAGAGAGAGAGAACATGAACTTCATTTCAGTGTTTTGACTTTCCGGGAGGATGGCTGAAAGCAGGTTAGGGTCCCAGGTCAGAGGAATGTTCATGTAGCACTGACTTGAGCATGTCCTTGCATTACACAGCTGCATGTTGTATCTAGCAGCAGATCTTTGTGTGAGTTGAGAGACAAAAAGGCAACCAAAAGAGGTTTATGACTTTCATACACTGTAAATGAATACGTCAGACTTTTTAATGAAGTAAGAAATTAATAAGCTATTATCAATAGTAAAAAGGAAAATTCATAAAAACACACAAAGACCAATACAAAGGAATGTTGGAATTTGCTACAATTAGTAATCAGCTACATTTCTATAGAATTTTTATTTCTTCTTTTAATTTTTATTTCTTTGTACAAAAATCACTTGTATTCCCTCAATATTCAGCTTACAGAATTGTAAAACAGCTTAGAGACAGGAAAAGCTGGTGATAACTCAGAATGTGTTAGACCAGATACACAGTAATCCCCTTCCTGTTTCATTGTCTTTCATAATCTTTTCTGACAGAATGTTTTAGAAGCTGGCTAATCTTTTTCTCCAGCTGCTAAAACCTGCTTGTCTTTTGTCAGCCCAGTGAAACATTAGTCATGGCTTTAGGGGCGATTCAGGAAGGGGATTGATCCTGCAGTTTTCTGTCTCTTTGATTTAAAATCACGATCTGAGGAGATAGTACCATGTGTGTGGGGGGGGTTAGCTAGTGCTCTTATTGCCTAGGGCGTTTTGCAGGGGATGGAGGTGTTGGGGAAGGAGCCATATCTGCCCAAAGAGGTATTGTTTTTCTAATTGTCACAAAGGTACAGATAGGCCACTTATCCTTGTTTTGGTTGATTCTTGATGTTAGGACTAAAAATGACTCAGACATCTTAACTTTTTCCCCTTTTTCTTAGGTTTTCTTACAGAGACTGGAAAAACCAGAGCAAGTACTATTTTTTCTGCAGGAACTGAGTCTGCCTTCCAAGTCACACAGATCAGAATTATGGTAATTCTCCTTCTACCATCTTTAAGTAGTGGTACTGCTTTTTAAAAGTGAATTAGGGTCTGGGGAGATAGCTTAGCAGTTAAGGGCCCTGGGTGCTCTTCCAGAAAGAAGACCTGTGTTCCATTCCCAGCACCCACATGGTAACTCACCATGTGGTATCAAGCATGACTGTGGTGCAAAGACATATATGCAGGCAAAATACCCACATACATAAAATAAGAAGAAATTTTAAGTGAATTGAGTTGGGCAGTAGTGGTACACTCCTCTAATCCCAGCACTCAGGTAGGTCTCTGGATTCAAAGCCAACCTGGTCTACAGAGTGAGTTCTGAGACAACTAGGGCAAAACACAGAAACCCTGTCTTGGGGAGGAAAAAAAAGAGATTTGGGTTATGTTTCCAGAGGGCCTTGCCTTTTATTGGATGTGCAGTAAATATTTTCCTCTTTGCCCATCCTCTAGCAGAGGGTAGGTGGACAAATTTGGATCGAGTTATAAGTCTTTGAATGGTGTGACTGTAAGGATGGAGGAAGCCATGCTAACATTTTGTAGGATAGAATATGTTTGAATACTGCTTCAATGGCTTTACTGTGCTGTAAACTATTGGAATTTAACCATATCAGCTGGAGGTAAAATAGCCACAGAATTTTTGCCTCTGTTTCCAGGTTCGCCGTGGTGGCATTGGTGCCCAGTGTGGGCTAGTATTTGCTTATAACTCACCTTCTGAGAAGTTCCATGCAGAAGAACACTTCAAACGGTTTGAAAAATATGACAAATGGAAGCTCCAGGAACTGAGACAGTTCGTAAAAAGCAGGTACAAAACAGAGAGAAATCCCATGTGGTCAGTAAGGATGTATTCTCTTTCTGTGCGTGAAGATGTAAGCCTCTAACCCCAGTGTTTGGGAAGCAGAAGCAAGTATCTTTGTGAATTTGAGGCTAGCCTGTTCTATATAGTGAGTTCTAGGCCACTCACCACTACATATGAAGACTCTGTCTTTAAAAAAAATGTATTCTTATTGTCAAATTATGCTTATAGAAAGGTACCAGTAAGCTCACCATAGAGGCCAGAGGCCTTTGTTACTTTCTAAAAGCATTTGCAAAGAGGGTATTAATTTGTTTATAATTTCTTACTTGGCCCTTTCTGTGACAAGGGTCATAGGTCTTCAGAATGGCTGGGGAGTGATACATGCCTTACTTGGCAGCAGTGTGAGTTTCACCTGGCCACTAGGAGATTTATCCTGCCCTGAACCCTTCTCCTGCCATTCAAGCTTTAATTTTTTTAAAAATTATTTTTAGATTTATTTATTTAATGTATGAATGTTTTAGGTGTGTATGCATCATATATGTGCGTGGTGCCTTTGAAGGTCAGAAGAGCACACTGGATCCATTAGAGCCAGAGTTCTGAATGATTGTGAGCCACCATGTAGTGCTGGGACTGGATCTTCTAGAAGAACATGTGCTATAAATTCTGAGCCTTCTCTCCAGCTGCACTGTTCAAACTTTCATTAAAAATGTTTATTAAGGATTTATTGTGCCAACCTGATGCACTGAAGATCCTGCAGTGGAGAAAGTACTAGAGGGGGCACTGCAGGGACTACAGAGAGTTTCCTGCAAGGAGACAAGGTCAACTGTGTAATGAGTGTGGCACAGGAGGTCTGGCAGCGGATGGCAGGCCTCACTTGGGAAATGTAACCCTGAGCCAGTGAGCAATGTCATGCTGTTTCTGAAGAGTGAGTTACACACTAAGTAGCTGCTTGAAGAAGTAGTGGGTAGCTTGAGCAGAGAGTAGAGTAGGCACCATGGTCCTGAGGTGGAGTATGGCATAGTGAAGGATCTGGTAGTTATTGTGGCTGAGCTGCACTGTCGAGGAGAGCAGTGCGGGACAGAGCTGGAGAGCTGGTAGAGGCCAGTTCAGTAGAAGTGTCTTTGTTTGTTTCAGGTCTTAGTTTATATTTAAAGCAAGTGTGTGTAGTGGGTGGGGGAGGCAAGCAGGCAGAGGGTAGAACATGTTATGGGGGAGTTAAGAGGAAGATGAAAGAGGTCACAGAACTAGTTAGGCGTGTGCTGCCGCTCCATGGATGGAGGAAAACAAGCATAGAGGCAGGGGCTGGGAGGAGGTAAAAGTGGCCTCAACCAGCATAACAACCTTTGTAGCAGCAGCAGTGGAGCAAGGTGGCCTGATGCGGTAGGGCTTGGGGATGACTGACTAGCAAATGGAAGAGAAAAGAAGGCTTAGGCAGCACTGAGTTCACGGTGTGGGTCATAGTCAGGTGGGGAACTTGGTAGTGCCTTTCTCTAAAATAAAAAATGCCCCAGGGAGAAGCAGGTTTGTGGGAAGGTGGTGTGCACACTGTTAGTCCTGCTGGGAAGACTCAGATGTGTTATAGCCAGTAGGACAAACAGGTCAGCACCCTAGAAGAGACTCTGGTATTGCAGGGACAGGCACGACAATCTTTGACATGGTCATTAGAAATACTGGATCCAGGTGTGGTGCCTCATGCCTTTAATCCAAGCATTCAGGAGGCTGAAGTAGGATTTCTGAGAGTTCAAGGCCAGCCTGAACTGGTTGAGGCCTTGTCTCAAACAAATCAAACTAAATGAAGACGTGGAGATAGAAGAGATGGCTCTAAAGGACTGTGGACTAGGAAGACATAGGTTTCCTTGAATAGCACTAGTTAAGAGACAACAAAAATACTCAGAGACTAGGGGCAAGCCAGGCTATACCCTTAGAAATCAGGGAATGAGTGTGGTGTCAGTTGTTAAGATAAAGACTTAAAGTGGACAAAGTCACAGAGGCTTTTGGTGACCCCTGATAGCGTTGCCTTCCTATTGCTGCTAAAGTTAGAACTTGTATATCAGAGCCTTGGATTTACTGCCTATGCTCTTGTATTTCCCAAGGTTAACAGCAGTCCTAAAACATTGCCCAATATGTGCTACTTAGGCATAAATGTGCATACAAATCACCTATGAAAATACAGGTCTAATTCAGTAGTTATGGGAAGGACATAAAACTCTTCCTTTCTTGTCCCCGTCTTCCTTTGTTTTTTGGGGTTTTTTTGGGGTTTTGTTTGTTTGTTTGTTTGTTTGGTTGGTTGGTTTTGGAGTTTTTTTGGGGTTTATTTGTTTGTTTGTTTGGTTTGATTTGGTTTTTTTGAGACAGAATTTCTCTGAATAGCCCTGGCTTTTCTGGAACTTGTTCTATAGACCAGGCTGGCTTCAAACTCACTCAGAGATCTGCCTGCCTCTGTCTTCCAAGGTCTGGGATTAAAGTGTGCCACCACTGCCTGGCTGTTGGTTTGTTTTTTGAGACGATATTTTATTAGTCTAGATAGCCTAAAACTCATTATGTAGCCCAGGCTACCCTGGAACTTGTGGCAGTCTTCCTGCCTCAGCTTCCTGTGTCCTGGGCCTATCTACCACCACACCTAGCATAATTTCTTTTTTAATAATGGCTACAGGTGCCACCTAATTTTAAGCAGCCCTGTTCTCACTCTTGGGATATTAAAATAGGTCTTTTCCTCTAAATTTTCTGTCAAACAAGAAATCTTATACAGGATGAATTTTTTTAACCTAAATACAAACTTATTCATAAATCCCTTAATGATTTGATCTGGTTTTAGCATGAGTTATTCTTCAATATAGGCCAACAAAGTTGGCCTACATATATAATCAGTTTCTCTCCATTTGGAAATAAAAATGTCTTACCTGTTTTGTTGTGTTCTCCTAGCACTCTGCTCCCCAGTCAGCACCTGCTGCTGTAAAGTGTGGTTTAGTGCGAGCGCTTGCTTATATAGTCCCTGACTCTTTGCCAGCTTTCTACATTGCAGACTTCCTTCAGGACACTTTCTGTCAGACATGGTGGTAGGGAGACAGGAATACAGCCAAGGATGGAACCAGGTTCTCACATTTTCTAGGCAGATGCTATGCCACTGAACTATATCCCTTGCCCTTAAAGAATACATTTAAAATTCCTCAAACATGTGTTATGGATGAAACTCATTGGCATTTAGAGCTTAGCAAATCCTACCTGTTCTGTTGTGGTTAGTTGTATGACAAAAGATTTCTACCAAGGAAGACCTATGTGAGGAAGAGAGCAAAATTTTTCCTTTGTTCCAGAACTTATTCTGGATTTTCTTCACTTTTCCCTGCAGTTATTTGTGGTTGCTTGTCATGTTTATACAGAACACTTCTGTGCTGTTAGTGTAATAGCTGAGTCATAGGCCAAGTAGTGTGAGGTTTTAATGGAACTTGAAGCCAGACATGATGGCTTTTAATCTCAGCATTTGGGAGACAGAGACAGGCAAATCTCTTATTAGTTCAAGGCCAGCCTGATCTAAATAGTGAGTTTTGGGGTAGCCAAGGCTACATAGTAAAACTATCTCAAACAAACAAACAAAAAAGAATGGTATTTAAGAAGAATGCCTGCTCCTTAGTTACTTAATTGCTTAAGAGGGAGCAGCATTTACCCATCTGGCTTTTAAAGAGCAGCATGCAATTATCCATTAGCTTTAAGGATGGAATGCTTCCTTTGGAGGACTTGCTAATTAACAGGGGCCTGTGAAGGCTGAGATTTTCCTGTTGAGAGCTACAGGATTGGAAGCATTTACCCTCCCACTGTTTGTACATGGCTCAAACCTCAGGCTAGTCATGTGCAAGTTAGCCAGACTTAGGGAAAGGAAGCCACTCCTGCCTCTCCATTTTTACAGGTACCCATTTTGGTGCATCACTCCTGCATCTTACTGGAAATGCCTGGCTTAAAAGTCATTTAGATGAGGCCTTATCTATCAGGCTCTGAAGAAACTTAGAAGTAGGAAAATGTTTATAGCTGGGCAGTGGTGGTGCACACCTTTAATCCCAGCACTCGGGAAGCAGAGGCAAGCGGATCTCTGTGAGTTCGAGGCCAGCCTGATCTACAGAGCAGGTTTTCAGGACAGTCTCCAAAGCTACAGAGAAACCTGGTCTCAACAAAACCAAGAAAATGTTTATGATTACACTTGTATTCACAGGATTGGTTGCTCATCTGATGACCTTGGAGAGGATGATCCCATTGGCTGGTTTGAGCTGGAAGAAGAGTGGGATGAAGCTGATGTCAAGTTGCAACAGTGCAGAGTTGCCAAAGTAAGCAGTAGCCAGCTTGCTCTTCGCTCATTCACCTGCTCTCCCCTTCTACAAACACAGCTGACTGCACCAGCCCTGAGCCAACCCGGGGACCTTAGAGGGCATGGGAGAGGCAGATGTAATATTATTCTGTGACAAAGGGAGATTTAACCCCACCTGGGGTTTACCAGAGAAGACTTTATTTGAGAGAGGATATGGAATCATGATACATGCTGTAAGAGAATTGGGCCATAATCTTTAGCTTTACTGAGATGCGTCAGAAAGGCCTACAACAGTCCACAGGCATCAGTTCAAGAGGAGTGGGTTTGTTCCCCAGTTTTGAGAGCAGTAACTGCCTTTCCGTGTAATTTATTTTTCTTAGGAGTAAATCTTAGAGTAAGTAAGAGAACTCAGTACTTTCTTCAGAGTTCTTACATAGTATGTGCTCAGTACATAGCTGTACAGTTGAGTAATAGATTCAGGAAGGCTTTCTTACTAATGGGATGATTCAGTGGTAAAGGTGCATGCTGCCAAGTCTGACACCTGAGTTTGATCCCAACTCCTTTAGTTTGTCCTCTGACCTCCACAAGCACATTGTGAGGTGTGTGTCCACACACATGAAATAAATAAATAAAATATAAAACTACAAGTAAGAAAGGACAACAAGGCCTTTATAAAAGGAATTTTCCCTTTAAGAAGCAATTTGTACCAAAGCTGAGCTTCCAAAATGCCTTTGCTCTGTTTGCACAGACAAGGCCATTCCTTTTCTTCCATGTGAGCTGCACATGCTGGTTGAGAACTTGAAGTGATTCTCTAGGGCATTGACTGTTTTCATCAAATATCTGTTTTTAGCAAGACAAATTCTCTCACTTCTACCTGGTTTTTGCCTTTCAGAAAGCCATTGCTCTTAGTATGATTTCTACAGAACTTGACTTAGTTAGTGCCTGTGTTCTTTTTTCTATTGGCCGAAGATACCAAACTTATTTTGTGTCCCCAGTATTGGGTATGGTGACACTTTATAAAAAATACTTACTAAAACCAAGAGGGATTTTCCTAAAAAGGCCTCTCAGTCCTCTTTCATTGCACATAGGGATTCCAATTCCTTCTCTTAGTTCTCTTTTATCCTTTCTAGTACTTGATGGTGAAGTTCCTCTGCACACGCCAGGAGTCAGCAGAACGTTTGGGTGTACAAGGCTTGAGTATCAGCGGGTACCTCCGGGCTGCAAGGTCAGAAGCTGAACAAAGTATCCTCTATGCCCATTGCAGAAAGGACACAGAGAATATCTATGGGGCCACCCTGCTCCTCAGGACTCTGCAATTCATACAGCAGCTTGCCCAAGACCTGGTAGGGTTTTTTCCATTGTTGTACAACATTCCTCCAGGAGACATGAATGACAGTGTTAAGGGAAACAGGCATCTTTAAAACTTGGCCTCTCTGAAACGATGGCAATATCAGTGAGCACAACAGCTCTCATACTTCATAATAATACAAAAAGGCTGGGCAGAGTGGGTTCTGTGGCACCAGTCTGTGGAATACTACATGGCATGTGGCACTTGGGAGGTTGCCTGGAGTAGACCTGCAGGCACATGGTTCTGTGCCTACCTGTGCTTGTGCAGGGGCAGCAAACAAAGCAGCATCACGGGATTTGTTCTTTAAGTCTGAGAATTACTTCTCAAGTCTAGAGGTGAATTTCTTTTATTAAATGTATTAACTATCAGGGTTTGAGTTTGAAATAATTGGGTTTGATGCTGATTTTTACAATTACTAGTAAATCACAGTATCAGTTCACTCAAGGAAATCTTACTTACCATGGAATGCTTGGCTTACTTCAGGGGAGCCCTCATGTGTGTGCAGCAGTGTCCACCCGTAGCTTTCTTTGTCTTCAGTGCACAAGAAGCTGTTGAGCTGTGCACATATGGCGTCTGGGTCTGTGTCAGCTAAGAACTCTTACCAGGCCAGGTGGTGAAGATGCCTGCCTTTAATCCCAGCAGTGGCAGGCAGATTTCCTTGAGTTCAAGGCCAGTCTGGTCTGCAGTGCCAGTTCCAGGACAGGCTCCAAAGAAACCCTGCCTCGAAAAACAAAAAACAAACAAAACAAACAAAAACAAAAAAGAACTCTTATCAGAGCAGAGAAAAGAGAAAGGCCTAGGAGTAGTAACTAGGTTACAACAGAAGTGCAGCCCACAAGTAGGGAAGTCAAATACATTGTAGGACAGTCCTGGGCATCATTATCATGTAAACCTTTATGTATGTATTATGAAGATAGAGAGCCTGTGTGGCCATGTGTGCGTTAGTGTCATAGTTATCTGTGTTTGCACACGTGTATTTCTAAGTTGTGTGGGAGTTTCACTCAGGTGGGTTATCTCATTTCTTAACCATGACAAATAAGTGAGACATCCCAATATTTCTCTAAATATATTTTTAATTTTACTTTTTTTCTGGTCTTTATTTTTTTAGGTGCAGCAGAAGGAAAGTGGCTTAAAATATAAGTCTTTCCTGGACTTCACGGGTCTTGATTTGCAGATCTTCTGGAATTTTTACAGTAAATTAAAGCAAAAGTAGGTCAGAATTTGTTATAAAGTAATAATCATAAAAAAGCTGAAATGGATATTCTTTTTATCTAATTTTTTGTATGTATTCTTTTGATTTGAAATATTTTGATTGTTGAAAATGGCACCTCAGATTTCTATAAAATGTTTAGGAAACATTTCCTCAAACATTTCCTTATTGATTGTCCTGCCAGTATAAACAGGCCAGGCATTATCGTGATGCAAGTTGAGCATCTTTTATCCAAAATCCCAAAATTGGAAAAACTGTTTGTATGCCACAAGTGGAAAATTTCATATCTCACTTCATATCATGAATCACAGTCGAATGCAGCTGAGCTAAAACTATTGTATGGCTGGGAGTCATAGCCCAGCAGCATAGTGCTAACTTAACATGTGCAAGGTCCTGGCTTCAGTCCTAGTGACAGAGTGCTTGCTAAGCATGCACAAGGCCCTGGCTTCAGTCTGCAGCACTGCAAAAAAAAAGGATAAAAAAGTTGTATATAAATGAATTTCATATTTTAAAAAAATCATTCACTTATTTATCTACTTATTTATTTATTTATTTATTTATTTAGTGTGTGTGTGTGTGTGTGTGTATGAGTTGGTGCTCATGAGGGCGGATATGTGGACCTGTGTGTATGTGAGGGCCAGAAGAGGGCACTGGATATCACATTTATTTTTCTTAGCTAGGCTGAAAGCCAGTAAACCCTAGAAATCATCCTGTCTCTGGTGCCCCACTTCCTCCCCGAACACACACACACACACACA
>LOJH01054399.1:1342-12033 GCA_001685095.1 Ellobius talpinus
CACCATGGGGTCGTGGCTTACTGGGAAGATTCTAACCCATGTCCACCTTGGGCCAGAGCTTCATGGCATCTGTCTGACTCTGCTTTCTTTCTCCCAGCATTCTTTTCTGTCTTCCCCACCTACCTATATTCTGACCTATCAGGCCAAGCACTTTTCTTTATTAATTAACCAATGAAAGCAACAATGTCTTTTTTGGTTTTCTGTGGGCATTGCACACATGTGATACATAGATTGGCATGCAGTCAAAATATATACATGTACAGTAATAAAATAAATTTTAAAAGGGAATTAATTTTTTTAATATAATTATTTTTAATATTTTTGGGGAATTTTGCATACTGCATTTTGATCATATTCACCTCCTATTATATCCCCACTTTTCAAATCAACCCTTATATTCTCTTTTTTCCACTTTTCTCTGATTATTCATTTTCCATATGTATGATGTGGGATTACACTCTGTATGCTGTGATTACCATTAATGAATAAAGAAATTGGCTTGGCCTATAGCAATATAGAACTTAGTTAGGTGGGGAAAACTAAATTGAATGATGGGAGAAGGAAGGCAGAGTCAGGTAGAAGCCATGGAGCCATCAGAGACAGACATGCTGAAACTTTGCTGGTAGGCCATGATGCACATATTAATGGAGATTGGTTAAATTAAGATGTAAAAGTTAGCAAATAAGAAGCTAGAGCTAATTGTCCAAGCAGTGATTAAATTAATACAATTTCTGTTTGAATATTTTGGGACTCTGGCAGCTGGGAAATGAATAAGCAGCCCTCTGCTACATATGTACATAGATATAAAAATAAATACGGCTTGCTGATTTTATTTTAATTATTGTTCATGTATGTTGGAGAAGACCACTTGGTATTGGATAATCTATTAGGTGGCTCATACCTGGGGAATCCTGATACTCCTCTCTGCTGTCATCTATTGCTTGCAGCTCTTTAGTTAGGAGTGGAATCTTGTGAGATTCCCCTATTTACATTGGTATGTCAACTGGTGTTGTCATTGCATTGTTCAGGTTTTTTTTTTCTTTTTTTGAAACTATATTATTGATCTCTCATGAAAACATTTTCTGTATCCAATATAGAAGACATAATTGCTCTACAGATGCCTTGGTCCTCTCTCTCTTTCAATCTGTTTGTCCCTACTCACTGAAACTCTCTGAAATATCAGTAGAGAGTTCTGCTGTATCAATTCAGGCTGGTCATCTGATGGTCCATCATTCTCTGAATTTTAATCAATTAGGCATTCTGTAATGGTTTCTCTCTCCTGCAAAGGGAAGCTACATTGATCAGGGGTGATACCTAAAGTTATCATCAAATTCTTTGCATATAATCTTATAGGCAATACTATTGGTTGAAAAGCGAGATGTTGAAATAGACTAGTTAGCTTAGTATTTAAGAGGTTAACATTAAACATTTAATTAATAAACCTCATTAAATGTTACAAGTTCATATCATGTTTTAAATGTGTTGTCTTGCTATTTTAGCAATAGACATATTTACTTTACATGTATTTTATACACAGTATTAAAGTGGAAATTTTTCTGTCATGGTCTTGAAATAAACATTTAAAAGCATGACATCCCCCTTCATAACATAACAAAACAAAATAGACAGAAAAAAACAATTATTTCGCCAATTCCTACAATGAAATTCCACTAAAAAGAAAAATCTTACTGCACAGGAAAAAATAAACACAACTGTACTCCTTTGTATTTTTATCTAAAGAAACTGTCAGGTGGCCATTGATCACACAGTCATTTTCAAGTACATAATTTAAATATGTGGCACATTTAAGGAAATCACAAACATTTCAAGAGGAAACCTTATCTTCTGTGGGAAAGTTTCTGTACTAGGTGGCAGAATTATTGCTCATCTGCCAACAGCTTGAGACCAATTCATTTTGTCAAAGCTCAATATCATTGCCATTTCCTACATAGTCCTGTGTATTAAGTCAAGGCAAAGAATGCAAAAACCTTGGAGGAAAAAAAATGCATATAACTGTTCTAAAAGCCCAGCTCCAAGGCAATTTAAATCATTTCAATGATCTATTCTGTTTGTTTTCCTCTATAGGTATAGAAGAATAATTGAAAATATATTTATAATTATGAGTGTGTATATTAAGTAGTTAGGGTGTTCAAAAGAACAGTTTATATTTTTATTTATTGAATTTTATATTTAAGTCTAGAATATAATGTATTAATAATAGTAACTAAAGCATTAGTGGAAGAATCTGTTTACTTACCCTTTTAAATTCCCAGATAAAATGTAATTCAAGTAACATTTCAAAAACAAAAGCAATACTACATTCTGCATATGGAGAAATAAAGAGATCAGCAATGCTAGGTAAATATGATCTTCAGTTCTTCTTACTCTAAAGAACAACATCTAAAGTTAACCTGTGACCTTCAGATGCATATGTACAAACATTCATGTACACACATGTGCAAAAGCATAAACATATACATATATACATATACTTTCTGTTTATGTATTATATACAAACACACTTTTTCAACTAAGAAGTTTTTGCAATGGGAGAATTAAAAGATGCCGTCCATGTATTTGAAGCATTTGTACACAATAAAATAAAAATATAATTATCCACTTTTCTTTATGAGAAAAAATAAGTGAATTATAGGAAAACATGAATTTTCAATACCTCCGTTTAATTATATGTATGTAATATTTCTTTATCATTTAAACTATAACAGGTGACAAGTTGCGCCCATCCTTTGCAGTCAACTACCATTCTGGAAATGTCTCTTCCTGTTTGTTTTTCTTCTTAACTCTCCCTTTCTCTCTACTATTTGTTTCTCTCCTTTCTCTATGTCCATCCTCCTTTACCTGTAAAGTGAATATGTTGTTTGTTTGAACTAACTAAGTATCTTAAGCAAAGAAATTATTTTCTCATCATATCTGGATTTGACTATCTGAGTCATGAATACCTCTCTGGGAATTCCTGAGGACTATTATGCTGTCTGACAGAGAGCTACTATAGCCATCTTCTTACTGTGTCCTCACAGAATAGGGAGAGAACAACATCTGGTCTCTCTGGTCCTGTTATATAAATTCTGTCTGTCCAGAGCTCTGTACCTATTAACTAATATATGCTTAGTAATATCTTTATTAAGGACTATATGTCAAACAGTTATGTGGAAGTTTAGTTTTATTTTTCAATTAATCAACACTAATTCTTCTAGGAAACACATCCACTCTGTCACTCTACCACATGGTGTTATACTCTTTTCCATTTCTATAATATGCCAGATGTTTTCAGTTTTGCAGTACAAAGTGCTTTTGCCATTAATTCCTTCCTTTCTGGTCACAGGCTGAATCTTGACTCATTAGGCAAGTCATTCACCCCCACCACAATTTGAGATCTTTTTCATTTTTTGATGAATAAAATGTTGCAAGGTATCATTTTGAAATCTCTTTGGACAGATCATAAAAGGCCTTATAGTTTCTTCTCAAATCACTTAGATAAAGTTTCCATTGAGTGTTGTCTCTAGGTATATTACCCATACTCAGAGACTCCCAGGGAAAATAGGGAAATCTCAAAAGTAGGTACTTGATCTGACTGCCTTTGTTAGCTTCCAATTGCTGATATAGTGCTTTACCACAGGCACAAGAGCCTAAATAAGCAAATAAAATGCATATGTTTTGTACTGAGTACTGGAAGTCAAAAATGAGTTCTTCTCAACAAAAGTTCATGTTGATGAGGTCCATTTGCTTCTCGCAATTCTAGGGTCAAATCCATTATTTTGAATTCACCAGTGTCTAAGAGGCTGCCTATACTCTTGGCTGATATTTTTTGTTCTTCAGTTTTATGAAATGGTAACAGTGTTTTGGTTTATGTTACCCATGTGCCTGAATTTATAACTAAAAGCAATTGTTTTCTTGTACCCTTAAAATTTTATAAATTCTCAGATGAAAAGGCCCACAAACAAATTTTGTGTTGTATTAGTTTTACTAAACTTTCTATTTAAGAGTACCTGTGTGTGTAAATCTGGATGGCTTGGATGTCTGCCACCATGCCACATGCACCCACAGACAGACAGACATACACACACACATGCACAACACACACACACAAACACACACACACACACACACACACACACACCAGAAATTGAAACCAGAGAGACAAGAAACATAATTCTATAGTTGTGGGCAATCATTTAAGTTTTAATTTAGTGAGACTTTAATGTAAATGGTATTTTATTACTTTTGAATCAAGCATAGATTAACCTCCTTATAACACAAATGCATTTTGTATTAAAACCAAGGGCTCATACTCTTCCCAGAAGGATAATGATTACCTGACATTTTCTGTCCCATCTCATTTTCTCATCATTCTGTGTAAACAGCAGTCAGGATGTAGTAAAAAAAAAACAAACAGAGGTACCAGTTGGATTTCTGGAAGTTGTTATTCCCAGAGAGCTCAGTAATGTGTGTGTGTGTATGTGTGTGTTTGTGTGTGTGTATGTGTGTGTATGTGTGTGTATTTGGGATTACTCCCAATTTTATCAACATACTCAGCTTCTGAGTGTCAGGTATCATGATAAAGTTACAGTGAGTTAAAGTTACAATTTTGGATAATGTTAAAATGAGTATGAATAGACATAGCTTTAATAAGTTATCAAACATACTCCATTACACTGATATAATATACATGTTCATGCTTCAAATTAAAGAATATGATCTGTATCTTTCTCTTATAAGAGCGCAGACTCATTATTCTTGTAATTGCAACATAAATCACTGAGTTTTCAGTTGACTTTTATCCACATGAGTCAGCATAGGTGACCTATATTATGTTATGTATTAAGAACATGATCACATCTACCTAAGTAAAAACAAATTTAAAGCAGGTTCCATGCTTCTTTGTCAGAGTATGACTATAAAAATATTAATAAAAATAATGGGGTATTCTAATTTTACAATATAGAAAAATATATCACTCTTATCATAAATAGAAATAATAATGAAATCTTCAAAGTATTTGAGTCTGATTTTTAAGTAGAAGGTTCTAACAATAACTTTATGTATCTGCAAAAAAGCTCAGATAATATTGACATGGGAATAATTAAAAGAGTATATGAAGCTGTCTCTATCTACCAAACTTATTGAGAAAACTAAATATATTTGAAACAAAACATAGATAATATTGAAGAAAAAGAATATCAAAAATTTCTTAAAATTTAAGAATATTTCTCCAATTTTCCTAAAACATTAAACACTCATATCTAAAGAGAAATCTACTCTAATAATTCCTAGAAGTAACAGTCCTTAAAGATTTATAAATGGAGCAACCTTTTGATTAGTAAGATACTAAACTTTGCTAGGTACCCCTCATAACAAATTTAAAAAAAAAGAGAAAAACTACAATAAACCTTGTGAGTTGAGTAGTAATTCATATCTGTCCTGCTAACCTTTAATGTCATAGGCTATCCTAAATAGAAGCATTTTGTCCCAGAGAGAGGCTCTGTAAAATGCAGGAAGTAATGATGTGGGATTTTCCTCTGTATGCTGTGAATACCATTTGTTAATAAAGAAGCTGCTTTGTACCTATAGCAGGACAAAACTTAGTTATGTGGGGAAAACTAAGCTGAATACTGGAAGAAAGAAGGACAGAGTCAGAGAGAAGCCATGTAGCCCAGCCAGAGATAGATGCCAGAAGTTTTCCTGGTAAGCCACAGCCATGTGTTGATACACAGATAATGGAGATGGGCTAAATTAAAATGTAAGAGTTAGCCAATAAAAAGCTAGAGCTAATGGGCCAAAGAATGATTTAAATAATATAGTTTCTGTGTGGTTATTTTGGTTCTGGGCAGCCAGGATGAACAAGCAGCCTCCTTCAACAAAGTAAACAAATTTATAGATCGCAGCAGTGAAGAACTCATAAGATTCCGGAAGTCCCTCTAATTTAATGATCAAAAAACTAGTTGGTCAAATAAAGTGATAAAATGACTCTTAAAAATGAATACTAATGAAATTCTTCTATACTCATAGATCAGTGACTGTTGGGCCTCATGAGGCCTGGGCATGAGTTCCAGTGTAACTTCCTGAGCCTAACTTGATTTGGCTTTAGGTTTAGTGTAACTTCCTGAGCCTAACTCGAGTTTGGAGATTTGTCTCTGGTTATAACTTCCACAGAGTAAGTGACTCAGCACAACCCAACCTAGGCCCCTCTCTTCCCTGCCACCACTAATGTGACAGAGTATTATTGACCCTTGCTCCTTGCTCCTCCTCGACCCACCTCAGGCTTCCCACCCCATAACTCAACCTATATAAGTTCCTGCCTGATGCAAATAAACGATATTCTGCTTCAACATACTCCTTACTAAGGGTGTGTGTTTCTCCCAGGTGTCCAGGGGTGGAGGTCTGGTTTGTCTGACACTCACCATCATTCTCAGCCATAGGGAAACACCAGCAGGTCTGGCAATGCCCACATTCTTTCTGCTAGAGAACCCGACAAGTGTCTTATTCAACCATCATCAAAAAAACTTCCTTCTGCAGCAAAGAAGAGACAAAAAGAGTGAAAGAGAAATAGAGGATGAGGACACTAGGATAATAAGGCCTTTAAATCAACTCTGAAAAGCTCATACAAACTTGCAGAAACTGAAGCAGCAAGCATAAGACCTTTACAGGTCTGCAGCAGGTCCTCTGCATAAATATTATATCATCCAGCTGAGTATTTTTATGAGAAACCTGAGTGTATGAAGTCGATCTCAGATTCTTGAGCTTTCTCTTCAGGCATTTTTCCTTCTGTTTGTTTGCTTTGCCCAAATCCAATGTGATGGTTTTTGTTCTATCTTGCTATATTTTATTTGGTTGTGTTTTGTTTTTATCGTTTAGAAGCCTTTATTTTCTAGTGAGATACAGCAACAGAGTGGATCCAGTTGGGAGGAGAAGAGGGATCAGATAAAATAATTAGGATGTGTTTTATGAGAAAATTATGCTTTCAATAAAAGGGAAAATAAAATTTAAGTAAAAACAATAAGATTCATAAGACCCCTCTTCAAGTTTGCATAAGCCCCGAATTCTAGTGAGAAGAGACGTTCTGAACTTTAGTCATAGGCATGTAACACAGGGAGCTGTGGGTGAAGCCTCTGTTTGTTTGTTGCTCAGCTCGTGGTGAGCTTTCCACTGCTACAGTTGCTTTCAATTGATCATGACCAGATATGGAAAACATCACCCATATTCTTTGTGTATTTTGTGACAGCTAGTTAGGTGATTCAGAGAGAGAATTTTGTAATAATATATGAGTTTTGTTTATATAATAAACAAACTGGGTTAGGCAATGTCCAAGTTAATAAAATATATTTCATGGGTAAAAGATTCTGTGTAATATCTTAAGGTTCCTTCATCAAATTTATGAGAGACAATTTGTAAGCAAACACAATATTACCCAATTAGTAACCTAGGTTTTATAGATAGGTTGCACTGTGTGCTTTTAGATTTCAACATCTCCTGTGTCCAATGTTATTTTGACATTGAATACTCAAGTGCAGTTTCAAGCTGAGGAAACCAGAATCACTAAGGCCCACAGATGTATGGCAACTTGCTTTATGATTCTGATTCCTGAGAAATTTAATATGTCTCTAAGACAGTCAGGTTTTGGAGAATCAAAATGTTTTTGGAAATAATTTTCAGAAAAATGCAATCCAAGCAAAATATTAAAATATAATTGTTTGTTATTTATAAAGAAGAAACTTCATTAAACTCATTGGTCCCCCAATCTAGAAGTTAGTCAAATTATTACTTTAGTTTAGGGCAGCTTTCCCATCTAGAATGACCAGATATGGAAAACATCACCCACATTCTTTGTGTATTTTGTGACAGCTAGTTAGGTGATTCAGAGAGAGAATTTTGTAATAATATATGAGTTTTGTTTATATAATATACAAACTGGGTAAGGCAATGCCCAATTTAATAAAATATATTTCATGGGTAAAAGATTCTGTATAATATCTTAAGGTTCCTTCATCAAATTTTTGATGAAGGAATGAATTTTGTTCCAAAAATTTCATACAGTATAATCTCAGGTTCTGTACCTAAGTGTGTACTATTTATAGCATTTTTGTATGATGTACTAATCATACATTACAAAATTGAAAGAGTTTTCTCACAAATGTTGGCTATTTCACTGAGTATAGACTTCATTTTAATCTTTCTAAATAGAAGCTGTTCTACTTATTGTTCCAAATGTCTGGCAAAGTTCAAATATATATTCTGCTTTTTTATTTTATTATCAGTTTAATATCCATTTTCTGGACTTACAAAAGCTCAGTGATTGATGTAATTTTGTCAGTCTTACTGAAACGACTGCTTAATGCATTCTAGTCAAGCACTCTACTGCTGACAGATATCTCTAGTCCCTTTATTTGAGCTTTTATTTTGTGACATCACCATGTTAACCTGCCTAAGGTGGTCAAGAATATTCTCAGTAGCTCAAAATGGCCTTGGTTTCTAAATCACTCCCACCCACCCCCAAACAAAAATTAAAACACCAAAGCTCTAAACTGAGCTCAAAGTTTCAAGAATACAGTTATTAGAAAATTGCTGAAGAGAAGCAGCTGTGCCTGACCCCAGACACTCAGTGGTTACACAAAAGGGACAATAGACAATGTAATTTCTAAAACAGCTTGCCTAACAATAGCAGCTAACTTCTACATTCTCCCACTGAACAATTTCCCTTCTCCTATCCCCATTCTACAGAAAACTCAGCTTGAAGCATATAATCTGTATTCTCTTGATTTTTAGTATCATAGAGATTAGATCCTGTGCCCTGATCATTAAGTACCCAGGTCTTGAGATGTCACCTCTCTGACAATTATTATAACTGCTCTAGCTGTGGAGTTCTCTAAATTTACATCTTTTCTTTCTTCTTAAAACCTTAATGCTCACCTATAAATTTGTGCAATTGCACCATCCCTTGTCTCAGAAAACAAGCAGCAAAGACCACCACACCTGCCTCTGATCTGTTATTATGAATTAAACTGAAAAACTTGATGTTTATTTATTTTAAAAAGTTTTCATTTTTTGTAGCTTGTTTTGTGGTGCTTTCTTTCTGTTTCTTAGAATTCTGCCATTGTCAATTTATCTTAACACACAAATATGACCTTTCCTAAATATCATGAAATCATCCTAAACTTATAAATTACTTTATTCAAAAATGTTAGTAAGATTTCATGATCAGAATACATAAGATAAACGATTAATAAGATGGGAAAGGATCATTATCTCAGATGTCTCAATTCTTGGTGACTTGACCATGGTGGTGTCCATGATGGCATAGTGCATTACAAACAAAGCACAGTGGAGAGGTCCATTTAATTCATAATTTCTAGGAAGCAAAGGGAGAAAGAGAAAAGGACATGTTCCTAATACTACAATCAACAACAGACTTCATATGCTATAACTTCCTCCAACTGAGACATGCTTCCTCAAGGTTACAAATATTTCAAATAATGCCACAATTTGGAAACAAATCTGAACACATAGGTCTTTGCATGGCAATGTTTATCTCAACTACAGAGTAAGTTTTGATAACAGTGCAAAGTCTGTAATTTTATTGCTTTTAAATTCTCACAATTTAGTACGAAGTGCCTGGCTAACATCATGAAAGAAAAAGAATATTTTTAAAAAAACTAAAGTTAAATATCATCATAAGAACAACATAAGAAAGATAAATTAATGAATTTTAAGGCACAGAAAGCAAAAATGATGCATTTTTCTTTTGAGTACTCATGTGTCTCAGCATAATATGATGATTTGAATGAAAACAGCCCCCATAAGCTCAGAGGGCGTGGCATTATCTGGAAGGATTAGGGTTTATTGCCTAAGTGGAGTAGCTGTGACCTTGATGGAGGAATGTATCACTGGGGGTGTCTTTTGAGATTTCAGAAGCTCAAGCCAAACAAAAGCTTATTCTCTCTTTCTGCTGCTTACCTATCTGGATGTAGAACTCTCAGCTCTTTCTCCAGCACTATGTCTGCCTACATGCTGCCAGGCTTCACACCGTAATGATAATAAACTAAATCTCTGAAGTGTAAGTCAGCCTGCATTAAATATTTTCCATTGTAAAAGTTGCCTAGCTCATGGTATCTCTTCAAAGCAATGCATCCCTAAGACAGAAGAGTGAGGAATTGTTGTGATAGATTAGACCATTGTCTTATTTGGAGGAATATCAAACACTATAGGACTCTGACTAGAAAAGCAGTGAATACTTTAAGCAGGGCTTAATGGACCATACTTGTAGGAGCATGGAAAACAGCAGTGCTGAGTGTTGGCTTGAACTGTGGAGGCCTAACTCAAGGAATTTCAGAGAAGAATGCTATTAGTATGTGACCTAGAGACTGATCTTGTCATATTCAGGTGAAGGACGTGGCTGTTTTCTGCCCTTGTCCAAAAAAGAATCTTCCTGAGGATAAATTAGAGAGTTATAGATTAAGAGCTATCATGGAAATTCCCAGACAGCAGGTATTGACTGCTGCTTGTATTTTAATTGCTATGCTTATGCACATATCTAGAAAGAAAAGAAACAAGCTGAGTAAGGGAAAGAGCAAATGTACAGTTTGAGGAGAAACGGGTACCAGGAAGTTTAAATGGATTTACGACTGAGAAGGAGAGCTGACTGAGAAGCCAAGGACAATGGATCTGGGCTTTGATTC
>LOJH01054400.1:0-12033 GCA_001685095.1 Ellobius talpinus
CTACTTTTTCAAAATACCAATTTTTAATAAATTACATCATTTCTGCTTTGTTTTATTTCAAGGGTTTTAAATTCTTTGGTCTGTGCTTTTCCTTCCTGTGTTGGTGAATGCAAATTTCATCTATTTTGAAAGACAGGGATACATTATATACTATTTTAAGCATGAGGAGAAAAGTTAGAAACTGTCAAAAGTGTCATTCAGGCTCACTGGAGATCAAGCGAAAAATGCCAAGGCCAACCACAATTATGGAAACAACTTGTTAAATTATGATGTGTACAAACTGCTTTTACATGCAAGAAGTTTAGAGAGTTTCTTAGTTGTTGAAATGAGTGAATAGAATTATGGAGATTGTAAACAGAACTAATCTCTCTTGCCCTCAATTGAGGGCTGTGGGTTACTAAAATAGAGATATATAGGAAAACAGTTTATCAATACAAATGCAAAGAGTTGTAAAATATCCAGAATGGAAAATTTACAAGAAGTAGTAGATTGGGAATCAATGAAATTTTGAGTCTAAATTGTCCAGATTGTAAGCCAATATCTACCCTTTACCAACTCTATTTGTAAAAGCCTAGTTGAGCCTGGGTATTTTCAATAAAATGGGGAATTGATGCCATATAGTTTAGATTATGACCACATAGTTCATTTTGAGAAAAAAAATGAGTGAAATAAATGCAATCTGTAAGGCTGTACATTTGTTTTTTACTACCAATCATGCCAACTTAGAGGTATGAAATTCAAGTAGTACTCATTACCGTAAGATATCTTTTAAATCTAGATTTCTAATTTAATCAACAATAAAATGATTAGATCTGGCGAGGTGATTGTCAGTAAGATGATGACTATGTCAAGTTTGAATCCTGTTTCTCATGTAAAAACTCACATGCAGTTGAGGGCACCAGTGTTGGGGAGGTGGAAACAGGAAGATCCCTGGAAATTGCTAATTAACCAGTCTAGGAGAACCAGATTGTTCTATTTACAGACAGAAATGATCTCAAACCCTAAGGTAGCATAGTAGTATAGCACAATGGCTCCACAGGTTTAATTCAGGCTCCCGAATGGCTGTTAATTTGATCAGATATGAAGTGACTGAAAGGCAAGCCTCTGAGACTCCTGTGAGGGACCTTATTCGTTTTTTATTTTTAAAATTATTTTGTTATTTTATGTGTATGGGTGTCTTGCCTTGTGGGTATCTGTGCAACAACTGTGCGCAGGGCACACACAGACATCAGAAGAGTTCATCAGATTCCTTGGTCCTGGAGTTATTGGTGGTTGTAAATTTCCAGTTGTTGGTGTTGAACCCAGATCCTCTGTAAGAGAAACAGTAGCTCCAAATAATTGAGTCATCTTTCCAACCCTAGAGAGATAATTTGATTAAAAAAGCCTCCCCTCCCTTATATTTGCTGTGCTACATACAGCTTATATTTTCAAAGGACCATAAAACATAATTCTTATCCTTTCACTTATGTAATAAATGTGTCTAGACGGCACAGTGGCAAAAATTTGAAAGATATGAGTTGACAGACTGCATATGGGGTATATATTTAGCAATTTATCATCAGTTTATGTTATTAAAAATACCGCATCTAACTCATTGCTAGACTCACCAGGAAATTTACATGTCATTTAAAAGAAACTTAAACAAAAACCCTAACTTTTTGGAGGGTGAGTATATAAATTAGGAAGAATATTAGACTAAAGTCATTCTCATGGGGGCATAATAAAGGTACATGGAGTAATGGAAGGGTAAAATCACATAGTGGGTTTTACAGAGGCATCTCTCTCTCTCACCCCCATCCCCCACTCACAGGCACACATACACATTTTATTTATTTCTTACTTATTCCTGCCATTATTATCTTCTGAGCATGACCTTGAAAGGTTACTGTGCAAAGAGTTGCAAGTTTTCAGGTTTGTACTTCTCTGATATTTGAGAGCCACTGGGCGTGTATGGTAGATCCTCTGGAGACTACATTTCCCAAACTCTGTGCTTCAGCCATTGGGAGCAAAGTTCCAATGTGATAAGGCTGAGAGAGTTGCGCATGGCCCCTCAAAATGCTGAAGCAGATTCCCACCTGGTCCTCATTCTTTCTGTCAACTTTATGCTACAAGACTCCAGATTTGGTGATTTTTATCCCAGCAGAGGCAACAGTCATGTCTGCATCTCTAAACTGATGTTAACATATGTTGTTAAAACCTCCTCCAGTAGGTTTAGGAGTCTTTCCCTTTCTAGTTCTCCAAATTGCTAGAGTAGAATTTGGAAAGATTTGATACTATTTATAACTTTGAAAATAATCTATAAATTTGGGGAACTCATATCTGGGCCTAGGAAATTTTATTTATTATCAGAGGACACATTGTAGTAGTTGATTATCAGGACTCTTAGAGGGTGTTAAGTCTAGATACTCCTACCAAGACTAAAGCATTTAATACATTTGCTACTGTTTCCTTCTTCTCCTTCTCCTCTCCCTCTCCCTCTTCTCCTTCTCCTTCTCCCTCCTCCTCCTCCTCCTTCTTTTTAGGCACCCCAGCCATCCTTTTGTCAGGCAGTTCAGCCATCTCATCTCAGTGGGTTTGATTTCCCTATACAAAGATATTTGCTCAGTTTAGTGGATCTTCTTTTTCTTTTTAGAAGCTGTATTGTCAGATGAAAGTGTTTTGCTCTCTCTAGTTGTCTGATTCTCAATTACAGAATCAAGACTTAAGAATTCAAATTCTCTGAATAGCATTTATTTTTTTAATATTCCCTTTCCTTTGAAGTTTTCCACTAAGACAGTAAACCATTCCTGGACATAAGTGGCTTCATTACAGAGCCATTTCTTTCAATTATTCCACTTTTATTTTTCCCGTTGTTTTTACTTCTTGGTGTCGTAGTATGGAGTGCTAGCTACTTAAGCATGTGACTTCAAATTACTGAATAATTTGTTGTCAACAATCAGCTTTCCCAAACACATTTTTGTCCAAAGTGGTTTTTTTGTTGCAAAATCTCTTCTTCAGCATTCTAATGACCATTGGGGTAAGAAAAAGTGACTTGTATTATTGTGAAGATTAGGACTTTATCTTTTATGTAAGATTTAATAATAAATATTATATAGTAAAATATATCCTACATAAATTCATGAACAAAGGTTTACATTGTACTTACATGAGGATCAGGAAATGGTAACTGAGGGCTGGAGATGTGTCTCAAAGTATTTGTTTATCAAGAATAAGACCATGGGTTCCACTCCTGGTATCTTAAAAGCTACTGCTTCCTAAACGAAATTTATAAATTGTACTTGAGATAAGTAGATAGCTTTGTACTTTATGATGTTTTTGAAGTCTAAAGTATCCATTTCCACATGTATAAGTTGAAGAAATTTGTGTGTCATCGAGGAAGTTATAGGAGAATTAACTGGCTAAGAAAATGTTTTTCACAGAGCAGGTAAATGGTAAACAGCAGTTACCATTGTTATTACCAAATGTAATAGCATAAAGGCCAGAGTAGAGAGTAATATATACACACATATATACATACATATATTGTCATAGATTTTCTATTGCTGTTATGAAACACCATGACCAAGGCAACTTGGGGAGGAAAGGGTTTATTTCAGCTTACACTTCCAATGACTGTCTGTCATTGAGGGAAGTCAAATTAGGAACTCAAACAGGAAAGGAACCTGGAGGCAAGAGCTGATGCAGAGGCCATAGAAGGGTGCTGTTTACTGGCTTTCTCCCCATGGTTTACTCAGACTGGTTTCTTACAGAACCCAGGACCATCAGTTCAAGGATGACACCCACAATGGGATGAGTCACTCATCAATCACTAATTAAGAAATTTCTCTATAGCCTGATCTTATGGAGGTATTTTCTCAATTGAGGTCTCCTCCTTTTAGATAATTCTAGCTTGAGTCAAGTTGACAAAGACTAGCCAGCACATTAATACATTAATACATATTATGAATACATGATGTATTTAAAAAAGCTATGTATATGTATATACAATGCTTATATGATGTATACATATATACATGTATATGCAATATGTTACATTTCTTTAAAGAGTGAGCGGTCACTAATGGTTCTAAAGGCAGAGCTTGGGGAATTGTCTGTCAAGTCATGGCCAATGGAGCAACTTGATAATATACATGTATACACACATGCACACAGAAACAAGTATTCCATTATATTATATGAAACTGTACAGGAACAATTTTGTCAAAGAGATAATCATCTCCTTGAGGGTTATACTATACTAACAGGATAGCAATAAAATCTTCACTAGAGTGGCAACTGAATAAAGCTAACCAGAAGTCAAAACCTTAATATAAAAGGTAAAGCTGATTTATATCTACTAAAATGCATTATTTAGTTTATCGCTTTTTATTTACCTGGGACATTTTGAAGTTCTGGATCTATTAAAAACAAATTTCACCTGTGTAAATGTGTAAAAGAAGGTGAAACATTCCTATTTACTGCAAGTATTTTCACCTGCTGAGCCATTGAGTGAGCATGAACTTGTCCAATTTTATTGGCGGGTGTTGTAAACAACCAAATGAGAATTACCAATTTATGACATTATATCTTATGTAATACTCTGGATACAAGACACTCAACACCACCATGACCAATGGCAAGGAAAATGATTGCTGTTCAAAAATATATAATTGTTCTTTACCTCAGATAACTTCAATGCTTAAAATGTGAGACACTGATCTACACAACAGCAATTTCTTTTTGCCAAATATTGGTATCAAAATGTATGAAGGTAGCAGAATACCAATCTTTAAAGGGCTAGCAGGCACCCGTTACTCTAAAGGCATAGCTTGGGGTATTGCCTGTTAAATCAGTATGAACCGAACAATTTGGCCAGCTAAATTTGGTAGCTGAATTGTTCATAAGTTATGTAGCTGGAAAGGACAGATTTAACATAGATGGCTTTGCTGGCCACCTTGTCTAGTGTGATCAAAAGAATATTTAGATGGGGATATATAAGATCTCTGGTATCCAAAGCATCCTATTAGCTGTTGAGACTCATTTTTATTAGTGGATGTCACCAAGGCAAACATCTTTTACTTGGCTTTATTTGGGACACTTGTTTTAGTACTCAGTTGTGCTATCCCAGGATTGTTTTCACAGCCCTGGAGGCTTTCTGTGATCAAACTGATGTAGAGTTCTTGGCAGCATTTATATCTGCAGCAGGTTCTAAATTAACAAGATACATCTCATTGTCCGTTAAAAGTATTACAGCATAAAAAATGATTCTTAGTTCAAATGGAATCAATGGAGAGTACTGAATGGATATAATGATACCGGGTAAAATAGAAGTCATGTGAAAATAGTAATAAAACAAATGAAGATGCTGAATAAAGGACATTGTGCAAAACTACAGAACATCCATTCTTCTGGAGTAGCCATAGCATATTTCCTAAAATGCATTCATATCTTAGTTTAAAATAACAAGTAAGTTCTAAGTTAAGTCATGAAGACTTACAAAAGACTCAAATCACTCACATATGATATATTCCTTATGATTTCAATGAATAAAAATATAGTTAATTCTTAAGGGCCCAATGGAAACTGGAGGTAGAAATTAGACAAAGTAATCAACTTCTGAGTCATTTTATTTGAAATCAGAAAAGTACCAAAAATTAGAAATGCAAATAAAACATATTAACTTTTATGGGACAGAGTGACCACAGTGCTGGTGGTAAACATACACGTTAAAGCACATGGATCTCAGCAAGCTAAGTCTTGGTCAATAAAGTAGAAGAAGAATCAACTTATTCTGAAACTAGCAAAAGTGGGGAAATAGGAAAGAATATGATTGGAAATGGGGGACTTTTGGGGGACAGGTAGAAACCTGATGAAAGGAAAACTCCCACAAATCTACATGGATGACCCCAGCTAAGGCTCCTAATAGTGGATCAGTAGACTGAACTTGCCATCTCCTGTGATCAGGATTGGTAACTACCCCAATTGTCATGAGATCTTTTATCCAGTGACTGATGGAAACAGATACAGAGACCCACAGCCAGATATTAGACTGAATTCAGGGAATCCTGATGAAGAGAGGAAGGAAGGAAGGAGCCAGAGGGGTCAAGGACATCACAAGAAAACCCACAGAAACAACTAACCTGATTCATAGGAGCTCACAGAGACTCAACCAATAACCAAGGAGCTTGAATGAGACTGACATAAAACCTATACATATATGTGACAGTTATATAATTTGATTTGCTTGCGGGACTCCTAAGAATGGGAACAGGGTCTGTACCTAATGCTCTTGTTGGCTCTTGGGAATGTATTCCTCATACTGGATTGCCTTGCCGAGACTTAATGAAAAGGGGAGATTTTTAGTCTTCCTGCAACTTGATATGCCATGTTTAGTTGATACCCATGGGAGGTCTGTCCTTTTCTGAAAAGAAACAGAGGAGGAGTGGATTTGGGGGAGCAGAGGGAATGGGAGGAGAAGAGGGAAGGAAAACTGCAGTTGGGATATAAAATAAAACAATAATAACAACAACAATAATAATGTAGTGAACATTTCAGTGACTAGGTACAACATACAGAAACAGTAGAAAAATCTAAGAGTTCAGTGGGGGTTTCTGGAAGCACCAAAAAAACTGAGAAAGTCTTAGTTAAATTACAACAAAGAGTGGATTCAAATACCTGTTGTGAGAAATGAGAAAAAAACAATGTAACTCATGTTGAAATTTCCAAGAAGTATGAGGGAAGAAAGTAACAGTTGTATGCTAACAAATGGGGTAGTGTAGAAGAAGGGGATAAAGCTCTAAAAAAATAGACAAGATACCAAAACTGAGTCAGGAAGAAATAGAAAACCTGGCCTTGGTGTTCTTTCCCTTATTGACCTCATTGTTGCTGTGAAGAATATATTTGAGGACTCACCTTTTGAACCATTCAAGTGCCTTTTTAATAAAAAGCCATTTCCATGAGTTTATTATTTATGTTCTATCTCTTATTGTACTTTAATTCTACAAGAAAGCAACACCATAAAATTGAGCATGGAATGTCCAGCCTAGCCCAGTATTCTTTGACTTTTGTAGAAATATCTCACTAGGAAGTGTTTACTGCTTGGCTGGGGTTTTGAAGCTCAACAGCAGGAACAATTATAATGAGAAGAGATGAAATATCTTTTCTAATAGACTGGATCATCACAAGACACTTAGAAATTTAAGGAGTTGATCCAGGATGATCCTCTTACCCATTCACCTGAGCACACAATATTTCCATAATATTGCTGAAACTTTGTTTTCTCATCATTACTCCAGATCACTAATATCTCATTTGCAGGAGGTAAACCACATATAGCATAAGGCAAAAAAGGAAAGGCTTATGAAATGCTATTGATGGGAGCATTCATATGGAAATGTGAAAATTAATTGAATCCTGCTTGCCAGTTGCAGAGTTAAAGTGAGCAAAGGCATCATGACCCATCTGTCACCATGCATAATGACTACTACCACGCTTCAGGTATTGTATATATAGCAATTACTGTGCAATTAGCTGCGTTCTCTTTCATTCAGCTGGTACCCTCCTGTGTTACACGAACTTTGTTCTTCATATTATTGTCAAAGATCCATTAGAGTTTCCGATTAAAAAGAACCTCCTCGTTGAAACATAGTAGTTAAGCTTTCAGCTTGAGATAATTTTCTTTCTTTGATTCTCTGAAACCTCAGCAATACAAATTATGTAGCTTTAAAATTATGTATATTAGTTCAAACCCATTTCAGAAGTCATTAGTAAACTCCCAAATGAAAATAGCTTGTTTCTCAGCACAACATCGGCAAACATATTGGATGATTCCGCACGGGGCAGCAAGAGCAGATTTTGTCCAAACAAAAGGGCATTGATCTTTAAAATTCTGAGTTCAAAGATAATGAAAAGTGCTAATTTCCCTCTTTTCTGCGGAAATAGCTTTTGATTTTCCAGCTAACACGGACTTATCTGTGGCCTTGGATCAGAACGCTTGGCACCAGACAGGTTTGGATGAGCCCACCGTGAGTGTGTTCAGGAAGGCACAAAAGTAGGTAAGCACACACGAGGAATGGTAACACCTCTTCCCCCTTTCTGCTTAGATAGTCAGCAGATTGTTTAATACAGTGCTCTTTTAATTCCTTCCCAAGAGAATGGGGAAAAACTTATATGTAAGCCTTTTCTCAAGTCCAGAATATTGTAGGAATAAAAGCAGACTTTCCCAACTATTACTGCCACATAGAAGGAAAATGGTTTTAAATTTTACTTACTAGAATCATGAAATTAAAAAAAAAATGAGTGGAGAACATTGCTTCCTACTTTAAGTAAAAAGGTTTTAAACGCTGTTGCGGCTTCTCCAGAATTAATTATTTGTTGACTTAGAAGCTACATTGTGCTTCTGGTGCTGATGAATTTGAATTGCATACAGTCCCCAAATATTCACTCACAGTTTTCAAACTATGTACAAGAATACAAGTTTATCGATCCCCAAGTTTAAATGTGGCAGGCTTTATATTTAGATTTACAGGAAAAGGTGGGAAGACCTCAGAATGCCTATCCAGGCACTGCATGCAGATGAGATAAGTATATTTTGGACAGGATGATGAGTTAGCAATGTTCTTTGTAGGAAATCTGCATATTTAAACCTGGGGATGTAGCATGCCGTACAAGTTTGAGGACCTTAAATCCCCTGGAAGAGTAGCAGCGATCTATAATCTTAGAACTCCTGTGGCATACTGTCATGCAACAAAAATAGAGACCTTGTCTCAATTAAGATGGCAGTGAAGGACCAACTCTTGAGGCTGTTTTCTGACCTCCACAGGGCACCATGGTACATAAGTTCCCCCCATACATGCTTTCATATCACACTCACAAGCATGCATATATTATTTTTAAATATGCGCACCCCATGTTAAAGCATTTAATTTTTCTTTACCTATGTGGAACATAAATTTATTTGGTACTTTCAATATTTCCAGAAGAAATTAAAGGTGTTACTATGCTCCAGGTAGCCTTAAATGCAATCAGGTGCTAAATTCAATAATGAACAAATAAATATTGACTAATTGCATATACCTACTTTGCACTAGGTTTAGTAGTTTATGTGAACAGACAGAACCAGGTGTGTAAAACAGTTATCAACAATTAACACATTGAGATGTCTGGTGGGGGGAGTCAGAATATAGGAATTGGTGCATTAATAAAAAGTCTTAGAAGGGGTGACACTTAATCTCAATGTTTTCTTGAGAAAAGATAGAAAACATAGTTCAAAGATGATGTTGAGAATTAGCATGGCAAACCCGACTAAGCAGAAGAATTCGAGAAAAAAAGACTAATTCATTTGAAAAGTACTCAAAACAACAATATGATTTTATTGTTACTTTATCTCTTAAGTGTCTCAGATTTTTCTATTTTCTCATATAGATTTTATACAATTTTTATTAGATATATGCTTAGCTGACATGTCTTTGCAGTCTATAAATTGATTTTTCTGAAAAGTAATGGCTAGTACAAGGGAATCTAATGATTCTCATACATGAAAATATGGATACTTGAGTATTTATTAAATACTTAGACACTGCAGTGTTTATTATTCTTGAAATTTGTCAGCTAATTTAGTTTTTCTCAGCATAAAGTTATAAATCTGTAAGCAATATTATTATGTAAACATCAGTATCTAATTCAACAAGAGCTCTTAAAAATTAAAAATGGAATTTGAATTTTATTAATGCTGTTTTAGAATCTTTAAACATTATTATAAATATTCTTTCTTCATTAAATTATTAATGTCAAGAAAAGCATCAATGGCTTTCATAACATTGAACTGTCCTCACATTTCTGGAATAAACTTTGCTTATCATGATATATAGCTTTAATATTCAGATTAACTTGGTCATTATTCATAAGAAAATCCAGATTTATGCTTGAATGTAGGCTATAGACTTTTTTGGTAAGCTGTCTCAATTACATTTTAGTATTCTTAGGAGCACAGATAGTGAACACTGTAAGTGAGCCAAAAACACAAGCTCCTGATGTCACTGGGACAGAGAAGCAAGAGGTGCTGAGGTGACGTGTCTGCATCCCCACAAGAAGATCTACCAAGGGAAACTCTGTATGTCCAGTGATAAGCACAAAGATAATCTATTCTTTGGCAGTCTCTGGGAAATGCCAGTCTTTCTAAATCAGTGTTTCTTGTTATATATTATCTCTCATTATTTTCATATTGTACCAACACTGAGGAATACAAAAGTATCTTTTTTTCTTTTTCCATATGGATTTCAATTACTTTTACAGTCTTATTGGTTTTTGAGATTGCGGTTTACTGAGCATGTTCCTTTTGTAACTACGGTCCATCTGTATACTTTGTTCAATTGTATCCTTATCATATGATCATGAAATATGAATTAGAATGCCTCATTTTCACTTATGTGAACTACGACTTTGGTTTAACTGCTCCTGCACTGTTCTAGAGTTCTAGCCCTTGTCAGATCTGTGTTCAGGAGGCTACCATATTCTTTGTATCCTTATGTCTCATTTTCTCTGATAGGATCCAGGGCGATTGAAGGCACCTGAAAATTACTTGTAAAACTGGACACTCTATTCATGCCTCACTTGCCTTTCATAGTCTCATGAGGAAGGAAGTGTTGCTGCTTTCTCGTGATAGTAGCTCTCTCTAAAGATAACACAAACCTGGTCTTTATTCTCAAGTTCAGAAAACTGTGAGGTGCACAGGTGTCTATTTCTCTTCATTAGTTAATTTTACGGAGGCAAAAATCTGAAATGCTTTCAGTACGAGGTGTTTGTTTTTGGTGCAAGGAACTACATCCCTTTGCACATGCTAAGCAAGGACTTTGCCAAAGAGCTTGAATCAGCTGCTCTTTTGTTTAGTTTTATTTTGAAGTAGCCTTTCCCAAAGTTGCTGTTGAGCTCATGTAACTCCTGCTTTGGCCTCTTGAGTAGCTGGGATTCTGTGTGTAGCTCATAACTTCTTTCTAGATACTTAGTTTTTTTTTAAACTATTCCTCTTTTAAAACTAGCATGTATTTGCTATGCGTGTGTGTGTGTGTGTGTGTGCATATAAGTACATGGAGGCAAGACAAGGGCAATGGGTCCCCTGGAGTTTGAGGTACAGGCTCTGTGGGATGCCCCAGCTTGTTCCAGGAGTACTGAGACCAGAACCGTTGATCTTCATGATGGCACAGCAAGCACCCTTAATCACTGCACCTCCTCTCCAGCCCTCTTAGGTTCTTATTATAATAACTTACGTTAATGCTACTTTGCTTGCATAAGCTCCATTTTATGATGATATCTTCCCATCAGTTTCAACTGCTTCCATGGCAACAAAATAACTACTTACCTCCTAACCCATTCACCTTGTCCCTTGCTTGGCTTCCCTTGTCATCACCACATCTTCTATGTGTGAAGGTCCAAGCTGCTTTACAACATTGCTTTTCACTAATGCTCTTTCGAGAGTTATTCAAGTCAATGTATGTATTATTTCATTTTGGATCTAATTACTTGATTTTCTGCATCGCTCTCTATTGTATAAAGGTATTGCCATTTGTTCATGCATTATCATACTGATATATCCACAAATACTGTTTACTCTCTCTCTCCAGCAATGATGATGAGCTTTAGTTGCTCCATATATTCACCAATCCTTGGCATTTTGGTTACCTCAGTAGGTACTTGGTCATATATGATCAATGCCTTAATCACATTACCCTTATAACTAATGGCATTGAAAATCATTTCATGATTATATGCTACTTAATAACATTTTGTTCCATTTTATTATTTCACAAGTTGACTTTTCATTGTATATTGAGCATATGTATCTTTTTTATCAAAAATTTCCACCTCCTCCCCTCCTCCCATTTCCCTTCCCCCTCCCCCTCCCTCTCAAGTCCTAAGAGCAGTCAGGGGTTCCTGCCCTGTGGGAAGTCCAAGGTCCTCCCCACTCCATCCAGGTCTAGGAGGTGAGCATCGAAACAAACTAGCCTCCCACAAAGCCAGTCCATGCAGTAGAATCAAAACCCAGTGCCATTGTCCTTG
>LOJH01054401.1:0-12033 GCA_001685095.1 Ellobius talpinus
CCCAAAGAAACACACAAAGGCCTACATTAATTATAAACTGGTTGGCCTATTAGCCCAGACTTCTAGCTCTTGCATCTTAACCCATATCTCTTGTCTGTGTTAGCTATGTGGCTTGGTACCTTTCCTCAGCGAGGCATTCTCATCTTACTTCCTCCACATCTGGGTGACAACTGCAGACTTGAGTCTTTCCTCTTCCCAGAATTCTCCTGTTCTGGTAGCCCTGCCTGTGTTTCCTGCTTGACTACTGGCCCATCAGCATTTTATTAAACCAGTATAAGTGACAAATCTTCACAGGGTACAAGAGCATTGTCCCACAGTATAGCCTAGGTTTTTATCTGTTTTATCTGCTATGTACATGTAGCTACGAAAATGATATAGACACCCTGAGTGGAAATATTACTGTCCTCTCCAAATCCTCTGGAGAGACTGACTGTTGAGACAGGAGAGTTGGGTATACTTCCTGGTGTGAACCTGTCAGTATTAGATGCTAAAAAGATACTGTGGTGTATTTAACACAATGCTGTTATTGAAATTTTTTACCGATTGGAAAAATTGACATCTAAAGAAGTAGGCTAAAGAAAAGAAAACAACCTGTGTTTTAGTTGTTGGGAACATCTAAACAAATTGTGTTTAACAGTGTAAAAGATAATGCTTTGATCTTCAGTTTCCTAACAGGACTGGGAACCAGCTTGGGATTGGTCCCTGCAGTATAATGCAGAGCCTCACAAAGTTACTAACTTAATCTTGATCCCACTGTAATGTTTGTAATCTCTGTCAGGTTATCTCAATTTTTGTTACTTTGCTGTTTCTAGGTTTCTGCTAAGTAGTAGGCAGTCAGTACTTGTTACTGCCCTCCGTGTGAAGGGACACTGCACAGAGGGCGGGGGCCAGGACTGCAGAGGAGTCCTACAGTTCACAAGGGGACCTGCCCGTTTCTGTTCATGCCTTTTTGTGAACCACCTGCTTATATCTACACTGTAGGACAGTTACATGTGGTGAAATGCCATGGGAAGAGAAATAGCTGACTGTAACGTTTTTCTTCCAGAACTTAAATGAATATGTCGAAGCATTAATTGCCTTGAAACAAAAGATCATTAATACAGAGTAAGTATATCTGCAGGTTGGAAGGTCAGCTGGCTGACAAGGGTGGTGGTTGGAACCTTCAGTGGACCCAGTGGTGCTGGATAGAACTACTGAACACTTGTTTAGTAGAAAATGATCTTTGCCAAATTAGATTTTAAAAGCTGTTTTCTCTCTGAAACTGTTCTATATTCTGGGTCACACTATTGTATGCTGCATAATGAGATTTAATTATTTTTAATATTCCTTGATAATGTCATGTTTCAGATTAGAAGCTCTTAAAGCTTGTGGAGTGCATTGAGGAATTCAGGTGATGGCAGCCTAGCATGTTTTGTTTCTGGGGACCAAAGGAGAAAGGCCATCTAGAACAATCTGCGCATGGTTTTCTGTGCTGTACTTGCTCAGTGACACAGGAGCCTAACCTCTCTTTTCTCTTTTGCAGTAACCTGCTGACGGAATATCAGAAGAAATGCGATGATATCCTTCACTTGTTTTTCATTTGGATATCAGCACTGACTTACATATAATAGCTTAAAAGATAGGAGGACCCTCCTTTTTAGTAATTATTTTTTTAAAGGCAATATCTCTTGTCTTTATGGAAGCCCTTCTCATAAGCACAGCCAACAACAGGCCTTTTGGTGCGGTAGCAATGGGTGTGTACTGGGGATACTAACAGAAGACAGCCTAGCATCTCTCTTGTTTCTGTTGCTCATTCTGATTGTGGGTCTTCAGCTTGTTACTGAGTGGATGTTCCTCCCGTATAGGGGTGTGATGTCAGTGTGTAGGTGCAACATTGTTGCTGCAGCGGGGCTTGCTGATTGGTGCTGTTAATCTTCTAAATAGTAACCGAAGTTATTGAACTGGCTAGGAAATGGGTCTTGCTCTTACTTTAGAGAATTAGTGTATGCACCCATAAATCATACAAATAATGCAGTTTTCTATGTGTAAGACAGTGCTCACCTTAAATAACACCATTGGCTCAGCAAGGGCTGAGCAGCACTTTAGCGTAGTTAACACTGTTAGATGGTTTTAGCAGCAAGAGAAGGCTGACCCTGCCACATCTTCTAGTGACACCTTCCTAGGGTTCAGTTTCTCTCTAAGGAACATAACACCCCCCACCCCCAAATCAGCATGCATAGACCCATGGAGCTTGGCAGAGAGCTAGGTTCTTTTTCAGTACTGGGGAAGATCCAGTTCTTGCAGAGGTCGAGCCCATGGTCTCTGCAGTACGATGAGGCCATTTTGTTGTTGGTGGCATCTGATCTTGTGGGATCACAGATTATCTGAGCTTTTGTTGTAAAGCTTGTGTCTGAGTGATGTTAGAGCCTGAATTTCCCATTGAAATAAAAGTCACTGAGAATCCCTGCAGGCAATTTTCTGCTGAGGTGTAAGGTACAACAGGACTGTAGGAACAGCATCTCTGGTTGAATAGGTGCACTCACAGCTGCTAACGGTGAGTAGTATGGCCAGGAGGCTCAGGGTAGAAGCAGGGATTCTTACAGCACTTCAGAGAAGTGCTGTAAACTTTGGTGACTACATTTGTAATCTCATGAGAAAGTAAGTGGTCAATTTTCTAAAAGTTTCCTATCAAAATTTAAGTAGAAATAAAGTATTTTGTTAAAAATGATTAATTATGTGTCTCTGTGTGGGTATGTGCACATGAGTGCAGCTCCCATGCTGGCCACCTGCTGTAGGTGCTGGGATCTGGGCTGGAAATCTGAAAGGGTGGTGAGCGTATTCTCACTCTGCCCATCTCTAGCAGCTCCTTTAAGTAGGTGAAACATGCGGTTATTATTTTGAGTTGCAGAGATTTGGCTTCAGCTCTAGAAGCTAATTTACCCTTGGCATTATCCTCAAATATCCATTTGTTACAGTGTTTGGGTTTTAGTCACTTGTAGCCCCTCTTCTGGAGGATAGGAGCATGTCCTCAGGAGGTTACTGCGGGGCTGAGGGGAAGGGGTGTGCACTTCCTGACCTTGAGAAGAAGTGTAGTCCCGTGTGACTCTGGGATGCCTAAGTTTTGTCTGCTGAACTGTCTGGGAAATAAAGGAGAGTTTGGGGGTTCTGTTGTAATTATAAGCATTTTCCCTCAGTTATATCAGTCTTAATTCTTGTAGTTCTAATCAGTTGATTAGTAGATTATTGTAGGACAGAATTTATCTTCAAATAGCAGAACATAAAGGTTCGCATTTTCTTTAACAAGTTTTACAGCTGCAGTTTGCAAGAAGGTGAGCTGCCTGTCTCCATAGCTGTTGACAACACCTGTGAATTCTGGGGTAGAGGTGCATCTGTGGCGGGCCAGAGCCTAGGAGACCTGCCTCGGAAAAACTGCTTTGAATGCTCCCCTTACAAGCAGATTTGCATTGTTCTATCAAATCCCTCAAATGTATCTATTGTTTAGGCTTTCCATGGAACCCTGTGGTTTGCTTCAGTGACTGTTGACCACACTGTGAGCTGAAGCTGATGTTCTTCTGTTGCCCACACAGTTACACTGTTCAATGCCATTTATCTTGTGTTGTTTATAACAAAATAAAGCCACTAAAATTGTAATGATATTTTATGCTCTGACTAGAGTTATCACTTAGAAGTCAGCATGAGGTCATAAATCAGGTTGCATTTATATTAGTTTACATTACAATTGCATTTAGATTGCAGTCATCACTTAAAAGTCAATATGAGGTTATAAATCAGATATAGCATCACTATATCACTTAATTGGAACACATGCCAGGGAGATGAAGATCGGCTGTGCCAGATGTTTGACAGACTGTCTTCAGACAGCGTCTGGGTACTAAAGTCTGTTGGACTAGTTTCTCATGTTGCTTTTTGGTACAGTTTCATTAAAAAAAGTTTGTTATGCCTAAAAGATAAAAAGGATTCAAGTTGTTAGTGTGAACAGGAACATTCGTTTATGGTTTAATAGCGCACTCCAGCTGTTTCTGCTCAGTGATGCTGATGCCTTGTCCACTTTCAGGGAGAACACTATGCTGCATCACCAGGTGGAGCAGATGCTTCAGAAAATCTCCCCCCTGCAGAAATGCCAAGAGGAACTGGGGTCCCTGAGAGCAGAGCTGGAGGAGAAAAAGGTGTGGAGAACCACTCTCCTGTGTGTGTGTTTGGGGGGGTCACTGCCAGTGAGCATGAGCTTGTGTGCTGGCAAGTGAGACCAGGGAACGTTTCCATGGTAGCAAAGGACGTAAGCACCGGAAACCCTGCTCTGGCTGGTGCAGAAGTGTGGAGAGGCTTATGTGTGAGCGCTTGTGGTTTTGTGTTCCCTGTAATAATAGTTATTTAAAACTTGTCTTGACTTCAGTGGGGACTAACATGTAGACATCAGGTGAGTGGTAGGAGAATCCTTGTGTGGCAGTGTGTGGAGAATTGGATTCCCTTAGTACAGATCTAGCTTCAGCTCAGTTCTCAGGGCCTCTGCTCTGTCAGAGTTCAAATGTCCTTTGAGGACCTCTCTTGAATCTTGAGCCAGTAAGTATGAATGCTCTTGACATATTGGTTTGGGGCTTAGTAACTGTGCTTATTAGTCCCTGTGGTTTCTCGGGGCTGTGAGGTCCACAGAGAGCTACTTCCATTCATGTATCTCAAGTTCTTACAGGTGAGTGTTTGGTCATTTCCTTTACTTGAGGGAGATGGAGCTTTGGGAGATCATGCTTCATAGGAAACTGATATTTTGACCCCTCATGGGCTGTCTTTTCCAGGTCAAGCCCTTTGTAGCAATTTGCTCAAGCTGCTATAAATGCTTTCCTGTGTGACGTTTGGTGTATCCTTAATAGGAACCCTAGGAGCGGGTCCATGGAGTTCATAGGCAGATAGCTAGGTGGCTGACCTGAGAGGAGGTGGAGTTTTCTGGCTTATTATCCGTCCTGTGTCCTTTCTGCCTCTTTTCAGAGAAGATTGTTATTGTCCATTATCCATCTGCCTCATGTTATGGTTTTAGTGATATGTAGTTGTCACATCACTATATGTCATAATTTTCAAGGTACTATATGATTGTATATGTCAGCATTCCTGTTTCTCTGAGAGTTCTTTATGGTTTAACTGTAGTGAAAGTTAAACAGCCAATGTCCAGTTGTGTGTGTGTGTGTATGTATATGTATGTGTACACACACGGGATTATATAATGTCCATAGTATACCCCCAAGGCAGTGTGAACCTTGGAGTCAGGCCTCAGTGTAGACCCTCTTAGTCACTGAGTGACCATGTTTTGCAGGATTATGCCATCCTGTCAAGTCCTTGGTGAAGAGGGCTCGATGAAGCTCATCTCTCAGAGCTCTTAGGTCAGAGAAATGCCGGGTACAGACTGCATCATGGACACAGTGTCTTCCCAGCCCAAAGGGTGGGTCATCATGGCAGAAGATACGGTGTTCATGCTGATCAGCAACTTATTTCCTTTTCCTGACAGTAATAACATTTATTGAGCCTTATGCCAGCTTAGATCCTGTTACTATAACTGCTGACATGAACATATTAGATGTGTGGTATTTAGGCCAGCAGTGTGGTGTGCAGATTGGAATTGTGTAGATTTGCCTGGCTCTACTATCAGCTGTCTGTTGGGGACCTACCCTACTTGTGGAGATGCTGAGTGACTTCTGGGCCTTGCTGACAATTCTAGCTGTGCACTGGGTTGGTGTTGTGCTACTAGATGAGAATTGAGCTTTTTATAAAACGAATGAGGACCATGGTCAGTGGCAGTCAGTGGCTCTTGGGGCTACACTTATGTTTCCTGTTTCCTTGTTAGAGTTCTCTGAAGCTGTATCAAGACACTCACCAGGAATACGCTCGTGTGAAGGAAGAATGCTTGAGAACCGACGCCCAGTAAGTGCTTTACTGTGACACGGGCCTTTCGTCTTTGAGACTGGAATATTTGTGAATAATAATAGTGTTTTCTTTCTTCCTCTTTCTCTTCGCTGTTGTAATTAGCTGTGCAAACTTGGGCTGGTCTCTCAGCCCCAGTTTTCACTGTTACACAGGGGTCAGCACCATTGTGACTAAGGCCATCTGGTGCTGAAGGGATGCACAGAGAGGTATTGAACACGCGTGAGCTTCCCCTGTGCCTGTGTGTCCAGATATAGTCATGGGCCTCCTGTCTTTGTACCAGTCCTTTACAGGTGTCGCCTGTTAGTCTCTCACTGTCAAAGGGCCTTTGTTGCCATTAGTGAAATGGGACCTGGGCCTCACCCCTCAGAGACATTGAGCAGTGTGGAGCAACATGAGCCATTGGTTGCTGGGACCGACGTGGCAGTGTGTCAGAGACCGTTCCGAGCTTGCTGCCTTCTATCTCTCAGAAATCCATCTTAGCAAGCCTCCACCTGCTGCCTCCCTTGCTCACTGTGCACGCTCCTCAGAGTGCTGGTGGGTTAAGTGCAGGACGGGTGGGAGGTCATCTTTACTCAGCCCATAGGTGACACTGCTAAAGGAGGGTCCTCACATGTATTTGTGGCACAGACTCATAGGCCCTTTTTGTGTTTCTCCAACACTAGCCAGGCTCTAAAGCCTGTTGTAGAAATGCTGCACAGTAAGTGGCATGGTGCTCTTTCCTGGGTGCCTTCTACCACAAGCCCAGTTGCAGGTAACGTGGTTTAATGTGGTTGACATGTGATACTGGCTATGTATACACCATGTGTGATGAGCTGTAATTTCCTTTGCCGTCTAACTGACGAGGTTTTATTATTAGGAAGAAGAAGCTAGAAGCCAAGGTGAAGAAGCTGGAAGGTAAGTGCACCTGATGTTTGCTGGCCAGAGTCATGCCTTGTACAGAGCCTGGTAAGTGTGAGCTGTGAATGTCAGTGGGTGTGCCACTCACTCAACTGTCGGCTCAGTGTGTCGAGATGCGTGTGCTGCTGCTCACACCGACTCCTTCCTCTGTACCCCTTGCTGTAAACAGGCAGCATGGAAGGAAATGCAGTGGTTCAATGTTGGAAGGTGGATTTTGTATTTCTGTTTCTTTTATTCCCAGTTGAAATTGGTGGTTACTAGAACAGGCACCCACATTTGTGTTGTCTTAGTGTCTCCATTGCTGTGATGAAGAACATGTCCAGAGCACTGTGAGGAGGAAGGGTGCACTCGGTTTGTATATCAGAATCCATTGAGAGGCGGCAAGGCAGGAGCCTGGAGGCAGGAGCTGATGCAGAGGCCTGGGAGGGGGCTGCTTACTGGCTTGCTCTTTGTGGCTTGGTCACCCCACTTTCTTATAGAACCCAGGACCACCAGATCAGGGATGGCACTGCCCACAGTAGGCTGGGCCCTCCTGCATCAGTTGCTAATTAAGAAAATGCCTTACAGGTTTGCCTACAGCCTGAACTGTGGAGGCATTTCAAATGACTCTATCCTGTGGCAAGATAATGTCAAGGAATTGATGTACATCGATAGTTCTCCCCCCCCCACATTCACACGCACGCACGCACACACATGCACACATATACAGATTTCTATGAAGTGCCCCATGCTGGTCCTTCCTCATACCCCTCCTGGGTTTGGGGCTTCTTGTTTCTGAGTAGGCAGAGTACAGATGGGCACACTGGGATCTGTGCTGTCCTTACATTTCAGTCAGTGCTGCTTTCAAAAGTCAGCTAGGCATAGAATGGCCATTTTGTTTATAGTTACTTATGAGTGGAATCCGGCACAGGCAATGCTGTGTTTTCACTGACTGCACAGCATGGTGTCCAAGTGTCTGCTCCATGGACTCCAGCATCACAGTGGCTGTGCTCTGCCTCAGAGTGTGGTATTTCCACATAAGCTGTGAACTTAGGAGCGCAAAGTTAGTTGCATGGGAGCATTTAGAACAAGGATGATGAGGTATTTTTGTTCTCAGTTTACATATGAACTCTACAGATGGTTGGATAATATCCATCTCATGAACACTGACAGGCACTCAGCACATGGCTGTCCTCTCAGCCTGTCCTCTCTTGTATGTGGAGATAAGTGGAATGCCTAAGAGACTGTATGCAACTTTGAGAAGAACCTTCTGTGAAGTCAAATGTGGCCTTTACTTTTAGTGTCTCAAACATAATTTTCCCTAGGAATTGATAGGACACACTGAAAGTGAGCACAGCCAAACTCAGTGAGAGGGGAATGTTACTGGTGTCTGGTGGGACTTGGCTTCCCCGAGGTGTCAGCTCTACACAGATTCTTACTGGGGTGAGCATCGTCTGGTGCTTCCCGTCCCAAAGGAATGAGTGATGTGCCCACAGTTTAGACATCTGCACAGTGTCCCCACCAGAGTGTAGCATGGAAGGGTTTGGAGTTGCCGTGTCAGGTGTGGGAAGGACCCTCACAGCCTTAGTAAGCTCTGTAGCTTCATGACTTGTGTACCTGTCTGTGACATGTGTCCAGTTTGAGGAAAGCAAAAAAGCTGGTATTGGCTCACTCAGGATCGGATCACTAACTCTCTGCTTTTTCTGTTGTTGTGCTGTACCCATTACACATAGAGGCTGCTGTCAAGCAAACTCAGGACTTCAAGCAATTAAGAACTGAAAAGAAAATACTTGAAAAGGAATTTAAGAAGACACAGGTACTGGGTACAATGATGCACACCTTACATCCCTGACTCATGGACACAGGTACTGGGTACAATGATGCACACCTTACATCCCTGACTCATGGACACAGGTACTGGGTACAATGATGCACACCTTAGATCCCTGACTCATGGACACAGGTACTGGGTACAATGATGCACACCTTAGATCCCTGACTCATGGACACAGGTACTGGGTACAATGATGCACACTTTAGATCCCTGACTCATGGACACAGGAACTGGGTAAAGATGCACACCTTACATCTCTGATTCAGGGCCTCTGTGGACACAGCTACTGGGTAAAAGATGTATCCTCTGCATCCCCGACTTGGGCTTCTGTGGCATCTGGGTTGTAGCCACAGGCTACCTTGCACCCATCTGACCTTTGCTTCATCATGTTTGCTTCTGTACAGCATAAACACTCTTGGTGTTTCTCTCCCCAACACAGGAAAGGTTTGAAGAATTTTCCAAACAGCAGACTGAGAGGGGTGAGTATTCAGTGAGCGCTTGTGTGGAGAGAGAGCCAGTTCAGCGTGCAGTGTTTATCTGAAGACAGTTCAGTGTGCAGTGTTTATCTGAAGACAGTTCAGTGTGCAGTGTTTGTTTATCTGAAGCCAGTTCAGCGGGCAGTGTTTATCTGAAGCCAGTTTAGTGTGCAGTTTATCTGAAGCCAGTTCAGTGTGCCCTGTTTATCTGAAGCCAGTTCAGTGTGCACTGTGTATCTGAAGCCAGTTCAGCGCGCACTGTTTATCTGAAGCCAGTTCAGTGTGCACTGTTTATCTATCTGAAGCCCTTCTATGTATTTTTAGAATTGAGACACATTGGAACACAGATCTCAAGTGACTCTCATGGAAGCATAGATAAAAGTGAGTATCCTAACCGTGTGATTGGTTTTATGCATTGCTTATTATGGTTGGTGAGCACATCTGCCTCTTAACATAGCAAAACTCAGGCTTTGTAGATAGTTGGTGGGAACAAGTCTTGTTATTTGGATGCTGTTAGTTAGGCAGCATACATCCACGTTTACTTATCCATGTGCATGAAGACACCATTTTCTTAAAGCGTATGAATGAAAGCATCAAAGGGAAAGGAAAAGTATTTATGTAAGCCTCACACTTCTCAGCAAGCAACAGGAGATTTCTGACAGATTACAGTCTATCATCAGATTAAGTCATTAAGCATGCTGGGTGCCAGCGCCACGAGGAGCAGGAGAACTGTGGTCACAGCTCTGCAGTGTGTGTGAATGGAGACTGCACCTTCGTTTCCTGGCCACCCAGACCCAGATAATGACACAAAAACTGTATTAATTACAACACTGTTGGACCAATGGCTCAGGCGTATTTCTAGCTAGCTCTTATATCTTAAGTTAGACCATTTCTACTAATCTGTGTATCACCACAAGGCTTTGGCTTACCACTAAGGTTCTGACATCTTTCTCCTTTGGCAGCTACATGACATCTGCATAACTCTGCCTTCTTTCTCCCTGCATTCAGTTTAGTTTTCTGGCCTAGCTATAATCTGACCTGCCATAGACCAAAGAAGCTTCTTTATTAACCAATGGCAATAAAACATTCACACCATACAGAGGGAAATCCCACATCAAGTGTGTTTTCTGGGGACAAGGCAGGGTGGAGGCCATATTGAGAAGTCAAGCACTGCTGGCTACAGAGCACAGGCAGGACAGATGTGCCATGCATGCGTCCATCAGCAGGCACGGTAGGGCCTGAACTGCAGGGTAGGGGTGGGACTTAGCGTACATAGGTCTGTGGATTGTTTGGCCCTTGGCTGCTTTCCTTCTCTTTCTCATCTATTTAAAAATGGACATAGGTGTTATTTGTGCACAAGACTCCTTTGTTTTCACCTTAGCCACACGCGGTTTAGCTTGATGGGAGAATGAAACTTGTTTTCAGCCATGTGTTCTCAGACTTTCCTAACTTACAAGCACTTGCTGACTCTGGGCACTCTTGTTGTCTCTTTGGCATGGAACCATCCAGCTTCTTTGTGGTTAGTTTATGTGCCAGCCGGACCGTAGGATGAAACCCAAACAGCTGACTGCGTCATCCCTTATTCCAGTTGGGAACAAAATGAATGAACCAAAATGTGTGTGAGCCGCACGTTAGCAATCCTAGTCAGTATTGGGGATTTGCAGGTGATAGAGTTTCATTGTGACTACTCAGGCAGCTGTGCACAGTACTCCTAAGAACTGGCGTGGCTGGCTGTGTTCTGATAAAACTGCTGACAAAGGCAAGTATGAAACAAACACAGTTAGCTATAGCATATTGGCCTGGGTTTGTTTTATTTTAAGATTTTATTTATTATGTATACAGTATTCTGTCTGCATGTATAGTCATACATGCCAGAAGAGGGTACCAGATCTCATTATGGATGATTGTGCACTACCATGTGGTTGATGGAAATTGAACTCAGGACCTCTGGAAGAGCAGCCAGTGCTCTTAGCCTTTGAACCATGTCTCCAGCCTTTGTGGAGCTGAAGTTTTCGGAGCAGGTTACAGTTACAATCACTTTGTATCTAGGAATTAGAAATTTCCCTTACTAAAGTGTGTGCCTGGGGGGCTAGGGATGGAGTTCAGCTCTGGACACTCTCTTAGCTTAAGGAGGGGGGGCTGGTTTCCGTCTCCAGTGCCAGCGAATGAAAAGCAGTAAAGATGACGTCGTGAAAAATTATCATTTCCAGGCTCCTGCAGGTGAACCTGAGTCTGTTGTTCTGGTTGGTGAATGAATAACATACCTAAGAGAAGTTACCCTTAAAACTTGAGTTTCACTAGTAAAGTCTAATATCTCTATTGGAGCATGCGGCTGAATAATTTAAAAATTGATAACAAAAGGCTCCAAACTCCCTTTCTGTCTTTCTTGAAGCTGGGGAGGCCATGCTACTTGCAGCATAGCAAGTCATTTTTGACAAAGTGGTTAAAATGGGGCTAGGGAGATAGCTTAGTTGGTTAAGTGCTGAGCTCGTAAGTCTGAGGACAAGTCAGTTCCCAGAACCAAAGACTGATTACATGCTGTAACATGCTGTACGTGGTTACATGCTGGACCATTACATGGTGGTCCATGCTGTAACCTCAGCACTGGAGAGGCAGAGACAGATGGGTATCTGGGGCTCACTGGCAGTTATCCTACCCTAATTGGCAAATTCCAGACCAGTGAAAAACAGTCTCAAAAAAGGGGGAGGGCAGTTCCTGGGGAGTGACAACAAAGGTTGTCCTGTTACCTTCACACCTGTGCACACACACATGTACACCCCATTCATAAAATGCACATACCTCCAGGCCCATGTACACACATGCACATACCTCCACACACATGTACATCCCATTCAACCACATGCACATATCTCTGTAGTGATAAGGGGAGCAGGCCTGCTTTTCCTCCGGCCCAGCTCCCGCACAGCTAGCTTATAC
>LOJH01054402.1:0-12033 GCA_001685095.1 Ellobius talpinus
TAGCTCACAATGGGTACCCTAGCTCACAGTATTGTGTGGGCAGGTGAGTTGGTTCCCGGACAGTGCTGACACAGTGCACAGCAAAGTTAGTTATTATTAATGTCATTATTGCTAGTTAGAAAGCTTCTTAAACTCAACTCTTGGGTTATTACTTCCAGACTTGCTTGTCTTTTGTATACTATCTTGAAGGCAGTATCCCTCTTCAGTTAGAAACAATGAAAAACAGCGTCTGATCCCACTCCATCACTAGTTATCTTCAGGCAGTTACTGTATCACATTTCGACTTTAGCAATTTAGATAAACATGAGTGTTTATAATGACTCTGGATGTACCTCCCATCTATTTTCCTACCTCCTGTGTCACATTTCATCATTATTTTCTGCGAGTGATAGCTTCCTGATTTTTGTCTCCCCGTATCAATGTTTGGGAGACAGAACAGTAGTGTTAAGAAGGGCACACTTTTTTTCTTTTGGAGACGGCTTCACTGTATACCTGTCTCGCTTAGGACCCACTCCATAGACCAGGCTGGCCTTGAACTAACAGAGACCCGCCTATCTCTGCCTCCCAAGAGCTGAGATTAAAGATGCAAGCACTACTCCTGCCAAACATCTCGTATTTTTTTTCATATAAACTGACCTTGAACCCTGGCTCTATCTCTTGTCTGAGGTAGAGTTTGAAGAGCGTTGCTTAATCTCTGTTTATTTCCTTCATCTTTAAATGGAATACCAATATGTACTTGCATGGCTGTTTAGAGTTTGTAAGAGATCACTAAGGCAATGATCTCTCCTTCAGCATGTAGCTGGAAATCAATTATTCAATTTGAGTACTTTTCCCTCCATTGGATGTGGCCCATATTATTGTCAATTTTAATTTCAGGATTAGCGAGGTCCTCCTGTACAATCACGGATGTACGAGGAGGCACGATCCTCCATCTTATCTCCTGCTGTTGCCCTAACATCTCTCTGGAGTCATACCATCTTTCCTCCTCAGTCTGGAATGCCTAACTGCCCTTCACCAAGCGTTCAGAACTAGATACACCCTCCAAGATCAACACTTTCCTTTAGCCTTCAGCGTATCAGTTAGATTGTGCCGTAAAATCAACGCACAATAGATGACCACAACGTGGTGGATCAAAGCAGCAAGCATTTATTCCTAAAGATCTGTAGGTTGTCAAAGCTTACCCACAGTGGGGTGTACTCACCTGGGGCAACTCAGTTTCTCTCTGCATGGCTCTTCTTTCCCCCTGCTGAAGCTGAAAACAGGGGTAGTTCCTTAATTATCATGGCTCTGGTCTCAAGGTAAGCTACCTAATTTAGGCTGTCCACTGTAAAATGTCAGGAATTACATAGGGAGAAAAACTGTCAGCATCCAGAAGAGCTTGAAGAGTTTGGTGTGGTGGTGCACACCTATAATCCCAGCACTCAGGAGTTGGGGGCAACATAATCTTGAGCTCAGGGCTGGCTGTTAGAAAAACAGACAGACAGACAGGAAACAATGAATGTGCCTGTTTTTGCAGAACTGAAAAGCCCTTTATAAGGAGTGGACTGGCGTTAGATGTGTCTCACCTGATTAGGGTAGGAAGGCGCACATGGGAATAACTAGACCTGCTTATAAGTGACTCCTCAGCCAGTACCCTGGCAAGAGAGAGGGACAAGAATATTCTATCTTCTTCAATCAACCTGTTGAAATGAAGCCAGTCATCTTGCTTGCTTCAGCTCAGCCTGGGCCCTCTGCTTAACTGGCCCTTAGATGGCAAGCAGCAGACTGGCATCCGTTCACACAAGGACCAACAGAACAGTCTAGACATGCTTATCCAGGGCTGTGCCAGAGGTGTAAGATCTTGTGCAGAGCTGGGCAGGCTTCCTCGGTTCTAGATATGGAATGGATGCTCCACAATCCCAGCTTCATTTTACTGGAGAAAGTGAGTCACGGGGCCAAATCCAAAGTCAAGGTGTGGGACGAATGTTGCAGTGTGTGTTTATCATATAGAGCCGCAGAGGCAAAAGTTGTGGTTATAGGAAGAAAGAAACAATTCAGACGAAAAAGGCAATCTTCCACATTCTAGTAAGAATAGCTAACTATGCTGGGGTCAGCCTTTCCCTTCTGTCTCTATAATGAGCAGTTGTGAGCATTTTCTTCCTGGGTGAGACGAGCTAACTTCTGCCCCTGTCATTCTAAGGTTCCAGCAACAAGCCAAAGTTTGAATCCATCAATGTTCCCTCTTGGGGAATCAATGAACTTATGTGGTTTACTTACAGAATCTGGGTAAGGGGTTTCTCATATAAACACAGGTGACTCCAAATCAGCTATACTGGAAGTCTTCACCCCGCAAGCATGATGGCTTCCCCATAGCTACACAGAGGAAGGCCTCTTCCTTTCATCTGTAGAAAGAAACTTGGGGAGTGTTTTTGTCAAGAGAAATTCATAAATTGTTCCTAGATAGTGCTTAATAGAATTTCCCCCTCTAAATGATCACAAAATTATCGGCAAATTAGCGCTCCCAGCAATCAACCAGCAGTTAAGAGAAAATTTCTGCCCAACCAGAAACTTTGGAGGATTTGCAAGAAGCGCTCCAGTGAACACAGATCAAGTGGAAGGAAGAGTTTATTTGTAGGGTGTGAGGGAATAGTCATCTTGTTGTTTTAAGACAGGGAATAACAATATTGTAGGTGACAGAGGGGGCTGCGATTGTACCTTGCCAGTTTATTAGTGCTTACTGACAGTCAGCTGTTAGGCGAAGCGTTGTAAGACGGTCCTTTTCTAATTCCACAGTTCCTTCCTCAAACAGGAGATGGAGAATTTGAGCAGAACACATTTTCTTCCCTGTGCTCACCCTTGGAAGTTTCTGTATGAACCGATAGATTCTTTTTCAATCTAAATGGTCATTTCTTGTAAATGTTATAATAGTCCCAAACTGGCTTATGAGGCCCACTAAGCCCAGTCTTTGCTCTCTTTTGGCACATTTTTTAAAATTATATTTTATTTAATTAACATTTTTTCATTTATTCTACATACTATCCACAGTTCCTGCTCCCTCCACTCCTCCTCTTCCCTCCCTCCCTCCCACTCCCATCTCCCCCTCCCTATCCACTCCTGTTCCATGCCCATTTAGAAAGGGGCAGGCCTCCCACAGACTCGAACAAAGCAGAGTACATCACGTTGAGGTAGGACAAAACTTCCCCTGCATCAAGACTGGGCGAGGTGAATCCAGCATGGGGAAGGGGTCCTCAAAAGCCAGCTAAGCACCAGGGATAGGTCCTGATCTGACTGCTAGGAGCTTTACAGAGCTACATGACTGTCATCTAACACATGAAGAGGGCCTAGGTCGGTCTCATGCAGCCTCCCTAACTCTTGGTCCAGGTCCATGTGCTCCCACACACTCAGGTCAGCTGTCTCCGTGGGTCCCTCCACCACTTTGGCACATTCTTATCGGTCTAAAGGAATGTCCCTGAGTCGAAGGAGGCATCTGTTCTTTAGCTTACTAGTGGTCTGGAATTTGTCTTTTTTTTTTTTACCACCAGAACTGTTACTAGAAACCAGGATTTAGGCTGTCCATGTGCCTGTTGTCACTGGAACACCATTTATTGAAGGCCTCTACACTTGTATATAGAAAACTTTCAACATTGCTCACAAATGCTGCCTTAATACGACTGTCAACAAACAGACTTACAGTCTGAAGCTTCATTTCTCAATAATCTCTTTCCTCAAGTTATCAGGCAACCAGGGATGTAGATCCGTGCCTCGAATTGTCACCCGACAGATGACTTGCTAATGAAAGGAAGAGGAGCCTTTACAATGCTGACACCTGGCAGTCACCTCCAAATCACCGATGGAAATTGGCATCATTAGTCTTGGGAGTAGCTTTGTATGACACGTGAAATGATACAGCAGGGAAGTTGGCAATATCACCTTGCCAGAAAATATTATCCTTAATCTGCTCATGAGGAAAAGAAGTCAGGCGGGTCTGGCCTATCCTATAATGTTGGCTGTGATGATTAATCTTGCCAACTTGGTGGCATTTAAAATCACCATGGAAACAACCCTGTGGGCATGTCTGGGCGGGAGTTTCTGGATTGGGTTAACTGAGGTGGGAAGAGCCTCCTAAATGTGGGTCCTGTACTGAAGAAAAGGGGAAAGGGAGTCGAGCAGCCATGTCCGTCGGTCTCTGCTTCCTGATTGTGGACGCCTCACCCTCTTGCCACCATGATGGATGGTACCCCAACCTGTGAGCCAGACCAAATCTCTCCTTCCTTACGTTGCTTCTTGTCATGTTGATGACAGCAATGAATAAGGTAACTAATATGCCCACATTATTTCAGAATGCCAGCATCACCAGGTGTTCTGTCATGAGCCTATACTCCTAGCACCCTGGAGATAGAGGCAGCAGGGTTGCAGGTTCAAGTCTAGTCTGCATTCTATAGTGAGACTGCCTCAGTGAAGCAAAGCAAAGCAAAACAAAGCAGAAAGTAAGGCCATGCAAAGAGTAAATCAGACAGGAACTATTCTACATGCAAATGGACCAAGGAGGACAAGATAAGCAAATAAAATAAGTGACAAAGGATGTTTATGCAATAGTTGGAAACAATGCCTATTGGTTATAGTTGGGAAATGTGCTTATACATTGGGGGCTTTGTCTGAGACAGGAAGCAGACCCCTCTTTCTGTAGATGTCAGTAGATAATGAACTAAGAAGGTAGGCAGTAACAGAGTGTGTTATTTTTCATTGTGGGGAGTCTACCAGAAATTCTGATAGAGCTGCAAGTGGCCTTTTGAGAGTAAAAATGGAGGGGGTGAGGAGGTTGGGGGGGACTGATGCCCAATGGTTTCCTTTACTGTAAACTTGTCATCACACAATTTTGATGATATTAAAACTTAAAAAACAGTCTTAAAATTGAAAACTGCAAGTGAGATGGGTGAACTGACTTGGGATCTGAAGACCCTGCCCACCTGGGAGCATCCTGTGGCGAAGTTCAAGTAGGGTCACCTTACAGCAGCATGAAAAAGCCTTCTTTAAATATTTAGCGACCTCCTTCTTCAGGCCTCTTCCAAGTCCTTCACTTATTCATCCAGACACCGCTGGAGGTGCTCCGAAGGCTTCGGGGACTCCTGGGGAGTCTACATCACAAAACCTCTCAGGGCACTGGGTCTGAGTTGACTTGCATGGATTGGGGGCATCGCCCTCCACCACTTCAGATGGAAGCCTCAGAATTCTTCTGGAGCAGCAGGAGATGTCGTCCCCACACTCTATGCTTGTTCACGGCCTGTCAGTCTCCCCACAGGCCTCTTCCTCACCTCACCACATCCCCTAGACTCAAGCAGCAGATCTGTAAGCTGCTTGGTTTATATTTCTGTTAATAGAGCTTCACGTGGGTTCCCGCTGCCCATTGAGACTGAATGGTGCAATATGGTAAGAGTTCCAGAGGTGAGCAGGCATCATTACCCACCTAAGCTGCTCTTGAGATGGGTTGGCTTACCAAACAGGGTTTGAGAAAGAGAGGGTGCCTCCTTGGGGGATGACGCCAACTGCTCTGAGAGTGAAGATCCACTCAGGAGGAGACAGCGTGACATGGAAACATATATTGGTGTCATTGGTACTGCTCGCAGACAGAGTCCTGCCATGAGAGAAGGAAACCGTGCAGAGGGTGAGGGAGCTGGGAAGAGTCGGAGCCTAGTCCGTCTCCATTTCGTTTCATTGTTTGCATCATTATCTGACGGCGTCTGCTAAGACATCTCACATTTTGCCTTCAGAGAGTGATGACATCCTCTCATCCATATTGTTGATGATGGGGGAAAAATAGGCCACGTATCCTACGCAGCTTGAATAATGTGATAGTAAATATCTTTTCTGTGTGATCATGACAGTGAGGTTCTTTTGTAGTTTGCTCTCTCTCTCTCTGTCTCTCTGTCTGTCTCTCTCTCTCTCTCACACACACACACATGCACACACACAGATATTTGGAGAGATGAAAATTAAGATTCTAAGGAATTTCTACTAACTAATGACTAACTAACTAACTAACTAACTAATTGCAAGAGAGATGGCTCAGCAGTTAAGAGCACTGCCTACTCTTCAAGAAGAGTTGGCTTTGATTCCCAGCACCCATATGGCAGCTCACTACTGCCTATAAACTCTATTTCCAGGGGACCCACCACTCCCTTCTGACCTCCTTAGGCACTGTACACACGTGGTGCACATGCATACATACTGACAAAACACTCATACGTGAAATAATTTTAAAAATTAAAAAAACAGCTATTCTGGACCAAATCTAGTGTGTCTTTGGTATGTTGAAGAAGAAAACGTTAACAATAAACAAAACAAAACAAAAGCCCCCCGTAAGGCAATGCCAACTCTAACTGTGCTCAACAAGGGCTTGTTTCCATTTTCCTGCAGGAGGGGAGCGACTGTAGAAAAAATGTCCAGAGCAAATCCCCTGCCCCCAGGTCCACTGGACACTTTCCATCACCCTGCGCCTTCCTCCTTTCTAGCATCTACCCACCTCTGTAGCACAATTAACAAAAACTCAGAGACAGAAATTGGGGTTCAACCTGACGGTCAGAGAAGCAAAACAACCAGCCACTGGCTCTTACCTCTACCTGAGTCCGAAATGGTGATCCTGCATCCAGGAATCTCAGAATGAGACTGACTGAGAGTTGTCTCTTCCCATCTTATATTCCTCTCTAGAGCTGGGATTAAAGGCGTGCACCATTACCGCCTGGTTTCTATGGCAAATTAGTATGGCTACTGGGATTAAAGGTGTGTGTCACCACTGCCTGGCCTGTAAGGCTGACCAGGGTGGCTGTTCTACTCTCTGAACTCCAGGCCAGCTTTATTTATTAAAGTACAAGTGAAATATCACCACACATCTCTCTTAGTCTTCTTTGTTTCCCCACCTCTGCTCCTTTGTATAAGTTTTCAAAGAGGACACAGTTAAGGGGCAAGGTGCCCCAAGAAGGCGCACAACAGCCTCCGTTCGAGGCAGTAGGGAATGAGTAAGCCTTTCATGGTTCCAGACAAGTGAGTCATCAGACAAGGGGTGAGAGTTGTTTAACTATCCTTCTGAAAACGATCGTCTGGGTTGAATAGTTAATATCATTATGATAAGAGCAAAATAGAGATTCTTAGAAAAGAATAACGATGGGAGAGGCATTAAAATCGAATGCTCTGAGCTGGGTGGTGGTGGTGCACACCTTTAAACCCAGCACCTAGGAGGCATAGCCAGGCGTATCTCTGTGAGTTCCAGACCAGCCTGGTCTACAGAGTGAGTGCCAGGACAGAGGACAGACTTCAAAGCTACAGAGAAATCCTGTCTCGAAAAAAAAAAAGCAAATTCTCTATCTGTTTCCTGTGCTCTCTGAGAACAGCAAGCAAAGGAAGATGTGTCAGATTTAGCACAGGCTTTCCTATGCATGTTCTCAACTGAGTCTTTAACAAATTACTTTCTCAAAGATTAAAAATAATCATTCAAGTGTTTTTGTCAGAAACCCGAAGGCTGCTGTTTGTTAGGTCAAGGAGCAGGCGTGGACGGACTGAAGCGTGTGCTGCTTCAGAACTACAGCTCCTCCTCGGAAGCCACCCACCTTGTTTTTTAACAATGTCCCTGGTCCCTCTCTCATTGGTACCTGGAGTTTGCCAATTAACCAAAGATGACTGCTCAAGGGATCTATAGGGATCGGCCCACGGTCCCCCTCCTCAGGGTTGAGAGTACAAGCTTGTACTATAATGGCTATGCCTGGTTTACAAAGGATCTATAGATTTCTCTACTTATTTAATTTATTTACTGTTTGTATGTGTGAATCTGTTTAAGTATATATGCACAATGTATGTGCAGTGCCCACACAAGCCAGAAGAAGGCATTGGATTCCCCGGAACTGGAGTTACAGGTGGGTTTGAGCTACCATGTGTGTGCTGGGAACAGAACTCAGGTCCTCTGGACAAGAATTTAAGCATCTTAATCATCAAGCCATCTCTTCATCCCCTAATGTGTCTATTTTTAGCATACTCAGCAAATTAGAGTTTTATTCAAAGAATCTGCCAGCAATATTTCCCATATGAAAGGGTCTCAAAAGTTTCAAAATGGGCTCATCAACGCTAAATTCCTAAAAAAAATTTATAGGCTTGGAAGGGAAATCCAAATGAAGAAAGTTGAACATAGTTCACTGAAAGAATTTAAAGACTGATTTTTTTTTTACTTCAAATATGATTTGGAAAGACACTTTGGGACATGTTAATAAAACAAGTGAGGGCTCAAAGGTCATTGCTTGGGCCATCGTGAAAGAGTCTCGCTTTCCATCAGCTACATTTGCTTATTAAAGAACTAAGAGAAAACTCAGATGGAAATCAAGGAAATGGAGAACAAAAGAGCTGAAGCTGAGCACCACCATCAGCAGAAAGTAATGTGACAGGGAGCCGCAGCCGCAGCCCTCCTCCAACACCAATCGCCTGGAAACTGGAGCTCCTGAAGAAGAAAGGAGAATTCGGAATAGAAATAATGAGCAGACTCCAGCATTATTTGATAATCTAATTAATGAGGTGGAGTGACTCGCCTAGGACACCTGGGAGCAAAAGATTTCAATTCTGTCTGATTTGAGATAAAATCCTGACACCAGCAATGATAACGTAAAGCCTGTAAGCCGTTAAAAACTGGAGTCTTCAGTTCAAGATAATTTAAGGCTAGTTAAGACAAGTTGAAATTCTTATAACATCACAACCATATAAAAACAAAATTTGATGATTCTTTCCCAAACTTGACAATTCCCAAAAAAGCGTATTTCATGCCTACCAATAAGACAGTCATTGTTCTCAATTATCTCCAAAGTGAAAAGCAGCTGCCAACTGGCCATGCTGAAGAACAGATTGGGTGGTTTTGTTATTTGATCACTTTCATAGACATGTTACTTTAAACCATTATGTAAACAGACACTCCAAGATATGTGTTTCAAACATGAAGGCTAGTACTGCAGAAGTGTCAGGCAGTTCCCTCACAAGAATTGTTACTTAAATTTTTTGTTTCATAACATTTATGAATATTAAATACTTTTAAATTGTTGTGATTTATTTCCACATTTTAAGTATTCACTTTCACATCATTTTTTTTTAAAATCCTTTCTCTTAAACAGGCATTCTAAATTGTATAAGTTCCAGGCTCATCCCTTGTCACCAGTGTTTGATCTGAAGGCCATCGCCATGTCTACATGGGTGTGTATGTGTGTGTGTGTGTGTATACACACACACACATACAGTCCTGCAAGATATGGGCTTTATGTCTGCCCATTAGCTGAAGTCAAGTGTTTGCAGCATTTCTCTCTTTGAGTCCAGTCAGCTGGCAGAATACTTTCAACTACGTCCTTATACGTCCTTAGTAGCCTGAGGCAAGAGATTTTCCTCTATTCACAATATACAATGCTTCAAAGTGCAATCCCCCATTTTCTCCTGGAGATAGTGCCTGCCTTGTAGCCAGAATAGGAGGAAGCAAATGTCTTCCTTGCAAAGCAGGGAAAAGAACGTTCCAAATTCCCGAGTCTGGGTGGTCCCAAGGTAGTTTTGGAAAAGTTCGTGGATTTTTGTGAGAATTCTACACATGGATGGTAGAAGCCTGGCTCGGTGGCTCAGGTGTGGGATTCCAGTTCCTCAGGAGGCCAAGGCAGGGCGATTTCGAGTTTGAGGTTTCCTGGGCTACCTGTGGCGCAGCCTCGGTGACATTGTGATTCTGTCTCAAAAGTAGGAACCGGGCTTGGGATATAGCTTAGTAGTGGAGCGTTTCCTTGGCAAGTGCAGGGCCCTGAGTTCAACCAAGTTCTGAAAGGAAAGAAACAAAAGCGGCTTCCAGGAAGGCTGGGAGCGAAAGGGAACTGACCCTTGGTCCCAGCGAACAGACATTTCCGAGAAGGGATAGCACTTTTCCCTTGGTTTCTAGGGTGACTTAGTCCTAGCATCAGAAAAACCACGCAGGAAAGTGACCTCAGAAAATCCCTAATTTTTCTTAATAAGCCCACACATTAAGGAACCAAGCGACAGGGAGGGCTGGAAATGTTATAAAGTACAGTAAGAAATTCTCAGACAATTCATTTTTTAAAAAACGAACTAAGCAATTCGTTGGGAAGACAGGAAATATACCAAAGAATACAATTCTCAGGTGAGCCTCATGAAATCGTCTTTTTATTATAGGTCAATATGGCTACTTCATGTGATTGAGAGTGTCATGATGGAATTGCCAATAGTACTGCATGGCTCAACGTAAATGGCTATAGGGCTATTATTTTTCTTTCTGGCTAGCCAGTTCTTCACCCAGTGTGTGGTATTAGTAATATGTCACATGCCGGGATGGTGCAGGCAAGATGTATCTCTCGGTCACCGAGATAACCAGTGGAGTCAACTGTGCTATGCATTTCTCAACGTGGCAGGTAGAATCAGAGTGTGATGTTGGGCAAATGTCCCCTCTCACTCACCAATCCCGGAAACTGTTACAGAAATCAATTTAGGCTTGGGTCACTAAAAAGTATGCCCCGAGGAGGTTAGACCTTGAATGAGACTCCCAAAGGAGAGAGTAGGCTGCATTGGGGGCCAGGGATCTGTGTGTTCTTTCTTTGCTCTCTGCTAGCAAAAGTGGACAGGGCTGAAATGAAAATGTTGGGTTGGGGCAAAGAGGAGAATGAAAAGAGAGCAAGATGCGATTTGTAAAAGGAGGATGGGAAGGGAAGGTGGCCCAGGAAGTGGCAAGTAAAAGAAAAGGAAATTTAGCAAATAGATTGACAGCCCACAGGAGTGCTTACGGAGGCGTGGATCCCATTCTGAAGGAGATGACCATTTCTGGAAGACTCAGGACAGAGTACTTCTGAAGGGCCCACTGGGAACTGGCTTTTGGCATCTGGACTTTGTTCCAGATGCTAGAAATGGGCCCAGAGAGAGCTTGTGACCACTGCTGTGTGCTGCCAGCAGAGCCTTCCACAGCTGTCCGAAGGGTAGACGACCACCCTCACCCTGTCTTAGGAAGGAATCAAAACTGTCACAGGGAGAGGAATTGGCTTGTGAACACGCAGTATTTTTGTTTTCATTCATGCGTTTTGAAAACATCAGATTCTGAGAACAAGCCTGGAAGTCCAGGGAGCAGGACAGCATCGCTGTTGAGAACTCGCCTCAGGTCTTCCTCGTGCTGCCTGGTCTAGGGACCAGAGGTCCCTGGTTGCTCCTCACACAGCACTGTTTCCTGTGTGTTCAGGTTACACTCTCCCAGGGTTGTGAAGCCCATCGTCTCACCGCTATAAAAGTTTGCCCTACCTTCATATTCTGGGTCATTGAAGAAGAGACAATGGGTGAGGACAAGAAGGATGCATCTACAATAATAGTAATATTGAACAATAAATAATACTACAAATGGTCATGAGGACTCCCCCGAAACATAAAGCAACTTAAGAAGAGGGAGAGAAATGGATGCTGTTTTCCTTTTTAGAGGAGATGGGTTTGTCAGCGCTATAAAATAATTTCGTATGGGAATTATATATTTGTCTACCATCTTTTCTCATGATCTTTAAAAATACACCATATACTTCAAAAAAGAACCCCAAAGTCTTCAAATCTTCCCTAGCAGCCAGAAAAATCACACACACACACACACACACACACACACCCCATGTTGTACAATTCAGCCTTTAATTACATTCACCTGGTTCCCTATTGTTTTCCCTCATCTTCCTGCACCAAGACAGACCTTAAGCTCCCTGAAGGCAAGAATTCAGCCTTCTAGTTGCGCCCAACACCCAGACCGCAGGTCCCCAGCAAAGGCTGCTGAGTGGAACCAGAGGGGCTTTCAACTGCGGTGTGCCTTTGAGGTTTTTGCGCAGCTCTGAGAGGCGGTCCACAGCGGCCACCTTCTCGTCCCCTCACCCCAAGCCACCCTACATCGCTGCTATTCTTCTCCGCGGCCAGGAGGAGGCGCCACGGACTCGGGATAAGCTTTTCCCACCCCCTTGCTACCCCACTTCCCCCAGCTCATGACGTGAGAAGCAGCCTCAGCCAAGAAAGTCTTAGCAGTAG
>LOJH01054407.1:0-12032 GCA_001685095.1 Ellobius talpinus
GGAGGGAGTGGGCGTGGCTTGTCTCTTAAAGAGACAGAAAACCATTACACCTGGTACATTTTTTTAAAAGTTTCCTAGTCTTTCTTTGCACTAACTTCTAATCAACCTTTTAAGACAACAATATGCCCACAAATCTTCTCAAGATAAACCATTTTCTACCTAGGGTGTACCAGTGAGATTGCTTAGACTATGGCTTTAGTAGAGTGGACCTCTGTTTAATTGAACTGATCCCTTGAGGCATGCCTTGAAGGTAAATCCTTAAACTGGTTGTGGTTGTTCAAGCTTGTAATCTTAACACTCAGCCCCCAGGGACTGAAAGCAAGAGGCTCAGAAATTCAAGGTTATCTTCAGCTACTTAGCAAGTTAGAGGCCAACCTGGGCACAGATGACCTTATCATAGCAGGGAAGATAAAAATTTGGTGACAAGAATAACAATAGACATTCATGTAGTCACCTACAGCTGACTAAGGAGTTTCCTTACACTTTTAGGAACCCCTTCATTATGACTTAGAAAAGCCAGCAAAGCCATCGTAAAGCACAATTAAGATTTGTGTGATTGTATGCATGGGGTGGGGCGTGGGATGAGTGTGTGTGTGTGTTTTAATATTTAAAATTAAGTTTGGACCACACCTCCACCACACCAACCAGTGGGTGAGGGAAGTGTAGTCCTGAGCCCAAGGAGGGGGTAAACTTTTAAAGGGAAAACACCATAATCAGGGAAGTTCATGTCCTGTTGTTTTGGGTTTGGGTAAGGAAGGTATAGGGTAAGGTAGTTTCTAAAACCATTGGTCAGGTTTTGGACATGAAAACCCTAACAAAGGACCATTAATAACTGACAAGGTATCTTCAAGGACAAGAGGCCTCCTAGGAAATTCTGGACCTCGTTAAATTTTATGGCCCTGCTCCCTTGCTCCTTGATTGGTTATTTTCAGGGTATCTGTTCAAATTTTCCTATCACCGCACATTTCTGGAGCTGAGATGGCCCCACTCATTATATGGCTTAAGATGAAGCCCCTTCTTTAAAATGGAGTTTGCACAGTCAGGTCCTCACAGGCACTCTTGTGGAGGTCAGAGGACAACTTCCAGAATCATTTCTTCTTCTACCACATGGGTCCCAAGATTAAACTCAGGTCAACAGCCAACGTGTTGAATCAACTAACTGGCCCCAGATGGATTTTAATATAGATTTTGAAGCATGGGATTAAGAGCGAGAAGATGCTGTGGAAGACCATAAGACTTACTCCCGAGCCTGGGTGTGGGTTTCTCAAAGAAGGGGGTCCCCATTCATTCTCCTTGCAAAAACTGTAGTACCATTTTAGTTATTTGTGAATTGCTGTCTTCAGAAGGATAAGGAATCCAAATGAGATGACGGGGGGGGGTTCCCTCTAGGCTCCTGACAGGATTACAATCAATAAGCTAAACTGAGAACTCGGGGATTCAGGAACTATAAACAAAAATTCACCTGCTCCTTTGAGATTCACGGAGAGAGTCCATATCTAAGGATATTCACATTCAGGGCTCAAGCCTGGTCCATAGATGTGTCCATGAAAAATGTTCATATGCCTATATTTATCCTAAAGCAATGTTCTATATGTAGCAAACCACAGCAAATGATAATTGAGGGGAAATTCTTGCTTCTCAGTAGGTAAGAGGCTTCAGCCAGTGTATAGGGGGAAGACATCCTCACAGACTTTCCTGTCTTTCCACCCTAACTCTTTAGTCTGAATGCATTCTTGACATTCTTTCTGATAATCCCTTAGTCACATTTGGAGTTTGCTCATTGGCCAGGGCCTTTCTATGGAGCTTTCTCTGCCTGAAAGACTTTTTTTGAAAAACTGTTTGTGTTTTGATAGTTATTTAAATTCCATTCAAAACTTGACTTTTTGCTGTTGTTTGTCTTAGTTAGGATGACTGTTGTGGTAAAATACCACAAGCAAAAACAACGTGTTTGGGTTGTTTGGCTTACATATCCTAAATGGTAATCCACTAAGGGAAGCCAAGGTAAAAACTCAAATTCAGCAGGATCCTTAGGCAGGAACTGTTGCAGAGACCATGGAGGGTGCTGCTTACTGTCTTGCTCCCCATGGCTTGCTCAATCTGCTTTTTTATAGAAACCAGGACCACCAGTCCAAGACGGCACCATACACAATGGGTTAAACCATGAATTAGGAAAATGCCCGATAGCTTGCCTGTAGCTGGATCTTAGGGAGACAGTTTTTCAATTTGAGATTCCCTCCTGTGAGATGACTCCAGCTTGTGTCATGTTGGCATAAAGTAACCAACACTGTCCTTGTTTCATTTTAGTTTTTCTCTTTTTCATCATTTTATTGTGGGCAGCTGGAAGAAGTCAAGTGGTCCACATTTCCTAGCGATCTCCTTTGGTAGATCATGTTCATTAGTTACATTTGACACTTTCCACATGTCTTCAGCTTACCTTCAGACTCAACCCCTCTGATACCACATGGAGGAGTCTCTGTTTCTTAACCTTCTAGGAATGGTTTCCTTTCTCTCCTCCAAGTTTCACTGCAGCCCCTTGGGGTGCCTTAACATTCTGCTGAACTTTACTTCCAGCCTTTTGACGCTTTCCTCATTGGTCTCTATACATTTTTCCAGTTTTCCCTTCATTAGCAAACTAGTGTCCTCTGGTTTGGGTCTTACTGCCAGGTTCCAGTTTGTGGTGTTATATCCAGTTTGAGGAATCTATTGTTTTATCTAAGTACTGCATGCTAACAGATAGTACTGCTGGAGCTCCTGAATCTATTGTTTGATAAATATGTGTGGATCCAAGTTTATGCTTGCTCTCTTTCCTAGTCTCTCTCTCTCTCTCTCTCTCTCTCTCTCTCTCTGTGTGTGTGTGTGTGCTGGATTTAGGAGGGGATGTGACTGTGTAATTCTGGCTCAGGATCTTATACAGTCACAACCAGACAGTGGGAGGAGCCAAGAACTGTATGTTGCTCTTTTGATATGTTCTTAGCACTTCTTCATTGCTCTTTCTTTGTAGGTTACTGTGGGCTTCCTCACCACACGTTGGCCTCAGAAACGGGCTTCTCAACTTGCTGTTCAGGGATCAAAGGTAAGCATTTAAGAAACGCCCTTATCATTGAACTTCACAATTGGCCAAACCTGATACATTTGAAGGGCTCCGAATGCATCATAATCCCACAGAGATTCAAGGTGAAGGTCATTTTCCTTTACCTCTTGAAGGAGAAAGGAAAATTTGATTTTGCATATTTTTAATTAGCTCAGAAAGCCTGTGCCTTTGGCATATAAAGATAAGAGAATGGCTCTATTGGAAAGTCATAGCTAGGTCCTCTGGGAAGAGAGCCTTCATGTCACCAAGGAATAAAAGCTGAAGATAATTACTACAGTGGCAAATATGTCTATCATACAATCTGGTATTTTAAATGTATTCTCCAGCCTCATGAAACCAAAATATGTAACCGCTGTGTCTCTCAAACAGAGGCAGTTATGTTTTGTGCAAAACCAGGTGCTAGAAGACCTGAACCATGATAATTGTTAAGGAAACCACTGTCCCAAAAGAGGAACTGTGCTAAGAAGGTAGGCAGGTTTGGGGCTGGTGATCTACCAGTGGTATAGATTTGGAAAGTGTTTGATACAGGAATCAGGGGTTGGTGAGAAACCCTGTTGTCAGTGACCATAACAGCATCGTGAAGCAAGGCCATCTATATGCATGAAAAACATAGATGCGACTCATCACAGCCTATTTCCACAGTCACATGTGCAAACACAGGCTAAAGCAGAAGACAGCAAACTGTTTGAGCCTCTCAGTTCTGTCTTAACACAAAGATCAATCATTACAATGCACAGAAAACAGACTCATTTCTGCATAGAGAACTTAGCTCTAATAAAGCTACAGGTGATGCAGTGACCAGCTGGGGAGAAAATAGGAATCTTTTTAGTTCTAGTTCTGTAGAACCCATCATACCAGCTACTTTAGAATGAATCTCCACTCTTTAAAAACTGGAGAAGATTGACACTGAACTCACCTTCTGGTTTAATATATTCTGAGCAACTGTGTTCTCTAACATGAGCTTATATTACATTCCTGATAATGGGTAACTCCGACATTAGAACAAATAATATGAGTGGCACTCCAGGTTTCATTCTAGTGTTATTATTACTCTTTGCTGTCAGGAGAGCCAGTCTGTTTGCCTTCCTTTCTGTAAGAAATGGTCAGCTGATAGGCAAAGCTTCAAGAATAATTAAAGACATAGGGTATGTATACTCCCTTGGGGAAATCAATCTTTTGCAAATGCATTTAAATGAATTCAGTATCCTTCCTTTTAATAGTGCATATCTGGGTGTAAACATTTATTTTAAATTTTGCTATGCCATCCAATGATGCCTCTTTAAAAATGAATTGCAGTGTTAAAGTAACAGAGGGGGCGAAGGGTAAGAAAGAAGGACAGAAAAAACAGCTGCATCCCCGGTGTGTCTCTCCTCATCTCATGTACGCTTAGAGTATGCCAACTAAATCCCCAAACACTTCCTGTTACCTGAGACTTCAATAAAGGGTCTCAGTAAATGTTTAATTCATGCTTGTCTCTTATTCAGCATGCCAGGAAGAGAGAGATTTGATTTTGGTGGGGTTCATTTTGGTAAATGCCAAAGGTTAACTCAGTAGGTGCTTTTGGCATTTAAATAAACCACACTAGCCATTCTTTTGGGGAAACTAGATTTTTGATACTTGGGTAAGGGCATTGATGAATGTCAGTTCATCTATTCTTGTCACCTCTTTCTCTACAAAAGCATTGAATGTTTTTGTGAGATTAGTATCCTACTTTGAATATCTTCAAGAACTCGGTGTTGTTTTTAGAGCTGGAGATAGGACAACAGAACTGTTTAGAAATGATGTGGAAGTTACAATTTCATGACTTAAACTCACCACGTGATTTTCCTGGTATAAGGATTCTGTGGATGTCATTTGGGCACCTTATCTCCTTAAGAGCTCTCATAGCTATACCAGAGAGAGATACATGCCTCACCTACTACTTTTCTCAAAAGATGAGAAAGCTGAGATTCAGAAAATATACATTTATGGCTTTGGGTCTGTCTAGTGATGGGCAGAGCTGAGATTATATGACTTCAAAGTTAATTATTCCAATTCTATTACTCTGTCTGGGCAGGAGCAGACAGGGTGGGAAAATGGTAATAAGATGGACTTCATGCAAATATTCATCTACCTCATTTAATACTGATTCATTGAGTGTACTTTGCCATTTGGTAAAATGTAGAAGGAGTTAGATTTGCACAGCTGATTTTAGTTACTCTCAAAGCAGAGAGTAAAATGAAACGGAAATTACTCAAAACCATAGTCAAAAGATTTAGATTTCAATTTATGTCCTTTATAAAAGAGTTCAGTGAACATGGGCAAGCTATGATAACCCAAAGAGAAGACAAACTTTCAGAATGTTTTCAATTCTGGCTCTAGTTTTTTCCTCATCTCCAACTGCATGCTTGTTGTTGTTGCCATATTGAGACAGGGTTTCATTATGTAAGTCCAGCTGCTCTGGAACTCACTATGTAGACCAGGTTGTCCTTGAACCCAAAGAAATCAGTATGCTTTCTCTCTGTTTTAGTCAGTGCTCTATTGCTATGAAGAGACATCATGAGCAAGACAACTCTGGCAAAAGAAAGCATTGATTGGGGTTTACTTAAAGTTCAGAGATTTAGTCCATTATCATCCTGGTAGGAAACCTGCCCTTTGTAGCTAAAGACAAAGCACGGTTTACATTGGGGTTGAGGTATATCTAGGAAGGCACCCAAAGCAGCATGGAAATAGCCATTTAAATGCAGTTCTGTGTTAAAGTTTGATCTCCTGGATGCTGTCAGGAAAAGTTGTAGATATTTGGAAGTGGGTACTAGGATACTTCATGGCTTCAAAGAGAGTTGGAACCTCTGCTCTTTCTCTTTTCCTTCCTTCCTGGCTGATGGGGTGGAAAATATTCTCTGCCATGCATTTCCCCACCATTGCTATCTGTCTCCCCCATCAAAGACCATGGAAATGGGTCCATCCTGTCTCATCCTGAAACCTCCAGAACAATGGCCCCTTTTACTTCTAACTTAATTGTAGCAGACATTCTGCAGTGATAGAAACTGATGAACGTACATGGTTTCCAAAGTTAGCCTAACCATGAATCTTAAAATTTACAATAAACCTTGTAATGGGGATTTAACTATGGAGTGAGATGCTGTCAGTGTTGCCTCAGCTATAAACTGGATCATACTAATGTAACTAAAAGAGAGGTGCTTCTTTTAAACCCATTATGTTATACCACAGGAGTCATTTAAATGTTTTACCAGCAGGCTTTTAGAATAAAGACATCAGAAAACTACAAAAAACAGGGTTGTTTTTTTTGTTGCTGTTGTTCACGTCCCATCGAAGGCACCTGTGTACTGCAGAGTGCTCTCCTCTGGGTCCCAGATTAGGCGCAGACCATACCCAAGCATCAATTTCCAAGCACAAGCCAATTCTTATGTTAAACTTCTGGCTAAGCATCTATGATTCTCCACCCCAATCCAGGCAATGTCCCTTTTCAACTATGGTCTGGGAAGTGATCAAATAATGTGTAGCGTGATCTGGAAGCACTTTTCTTCTGATCATTGCAAGAGAAAGGGAGTTATAAGGAATAGGATTGAGCAGATAGATATAGTACTTAAAGAACAGTCATCCCAAGGAGCTGTGATAGGAACTCACTTGTGACTGTAAGACAAGGTGCGATGCTCATACATTCAAGATGTCACTGCCTGCTTCTTTTCTTGTACTGGTCAGTCAGTTCTGTAAACAGTACCCTCAGTTTTGGCATGGGCTATTTGTGTCCAAAAGATTTTTAACTGATCCAAAGTTTGGCACCCAAACCACCTACTATGTAGAATCAATTCTCAATATTACCGGAGGATTGACACTCTTCTCTTTACTTGGACCTACAAACCACAGACTTGGGGATTACATGTTCTGCATTCTGTGAACTTTGTGGTTATTTCTGAGGTTAAGCTTTATTGCAGTTTGTGCTGTAGGCTGTTTTCTCTGGAAAGCAAACTCTTCTAGATGGTTTGCTTGCTTACTTCTATCCATTTCCATTTCCTAGGCTTTGTAGACTAGATTTCAGCATGAGTGCTTCTATAGAATCATATTCTGAATTTTCATCTTGGCCATGGAAGTACCTTCTTATCCACAGACTTGAGTTTGGAGGTTCCAACCTTTCCATCAACTTAATGCTTGCTATCTTGTGCTGTGACTGAAGGCCATCTGAAACAATTGCCTGGCAATGTATCATTTGACGTCACTGGCTGCAAGCAACAGAAACTGACTCTACTTAAGCAAAAATAAAATCTATGTTATGGACATTGAAGAGTTGACTTAAATGTGGAAGTATTGGATTTACAATGTAACTTCACAGCAGGAGGTAATAGAGTGTCTTGTCTTGTCTGAGCATTGCAAGATGTTAAATGAGTACACACCGTCTATCTCTTTTTCTCTCTTTTTCATTCTATGTTTGTCATTAGTTTCCCAGGGAGAGCATTTGGTTTGAACCTTGGTCACGTGATTCCCTCTTGAGCCAGGAATAAGGACTCTGTGTCAACCATCTGAAAGGAGACTGTAATTAGAAGGCACCATTATTAATCTACTAATCATGCTTTTTTTTTCAGTAGGCAGCATCTTCCTGCCTCGAGGAAAAGAACATCAGACCATCAGACAGTGTGGGGCTTGGTGGGGGACTGTGATGAATACTGAGTAATTGTATCATATATATTCAATTGCAACAAATTACTTCTATTGACAAAAATTTTAGTGACTTACAGTAAAAATCATAGTCTATCCATTTTTTACCACTGTCCCCCACCATGCCCCACATTGTTTAAAGTCCTTGTTCTCATACATATTCCCTCCAGTCATAAATTAGGAATTTTTGCCCTTTAAATAGTGAAATAAAGTTTGCATGTTTTTCTTTTATACATGCTCCTTTCTTGAGTGTTTTCCTTTCTGGAAGATTGGCATAAAGTGCAGTATAGTGTCACAGTGTCTCCATGTCTCTCTGTCACCCCCATTCTCACACCTCTAGCAGAGCACTGTACCATTCATGGGCCAAGGCCTGTTTCCCAGGGTATGTTGCAAGGAGGGCTGCTTGTTGGTTCCCAGCTGCTTAACCCCAAAATAATCACACAGGAACAGTATTAATTAAATCACTGCTTGGCCCATTAGCTCTAGCTTCTTATTGGCTAGCTCTTATATTAATTTAACCTATTTCTATTTATCTGTATATTGTCACGTGGCTGCGGTTTACTGGGTAAAGTTCCCAGCATCTGTCTGTGGCGGTTCCATGGCTTCTTTCTGACTCTGCCCTTCTTTTTCCCAGCATCTAGCCTAGTTTTTCCTGCCTACCTAAGTTCTGCCTTGTTATAGGTCCGAAGTAGTTTCTTTATTCATTAACGGTAATCATAGCGCACAAAGGGGACTCCCACATCAGGGGTAGGTTTGAAGGTCTGTGGTGGAGGCTGTACCTCCTTCTAATAATTGAATATGGTACTTCAGCTCTTTCAACTGTCCATACCAACCTCTAGACTTTGGAGATAGTGATTTGGAGGCAAAGATTTTAGTTCATGGCCAATGATATGACCTTTAGCCAGTCTGCACAAACAAACAATAAAATTGTACCAAAAAGTCATCTTCATTTTCAATTGTTTATCCTTAAAGGGAAGTTGTATTATACCCCATGCAATGCCTCAACAAAACCTTGACAAAGGTATGTGAAAGAATGTGGTTCTTCCAAAGCAAACTTCCTAATTGTGGGGCTAAGAACATCAACTGTAATGAGCCATTATAAAAAAAAATTATAGAGATTGGAGATTGATACTATAAGAACAATATTCTGAAAATGTTTATTAACCACCCAGTAGCTCCTCAGATTCACCTTTAACATATAAACTAAAGATATGCTTATAAAATACTGTACCTGAAATTTTATCATATTTATTATTTTGTTTCAATACAACTTACCTTCAAAAAGCATATGTAGCTTTCCTACTTTGAAAAACAAAGAATCTTGAAAATGCAGAGCATAGCATGTGGGATTGGTGGTGTTTGGTTGCATTTAGAAGTTTCTTTTTTCCCTTGGTGAGCTGAAATGATATACTGCCATGAGGAAGGCACAACAGAAGGTTTACAAAGTGAAAAGCAAAAGGAATCTAACTTTTCTTAGAGCCTTTACAAACATATACTTATGTAGCCGCTTAAGTCTTGGTCTCCATCATTCCTCCTTGCCTGCCATTGAAGGCATCTGAAAACAACGTTTTATCCAGGGTAAATGTATGGGAGAACAAAGTTCTTAATTGCCATTAACAATCAATACTGGTATATAGAACATAGGATTGACCTGGAAGGTATAAGCTATAAAGCCTTACAACACAGAAAAAACACTAATCTTCTATTTATGGTTAAAATTAACCTCAAATGAAGATTAAATACTGCTCAGGATTTAAAACCAGAATTTCCATTCTTATTTCCTCCTAGGACTCTGTCCTTGAGACAGATCTCCCAGTCTTGGCCTGTGTTCACTCCTGGTGATAATTTACTCTGTCGTCTTGAGTGGAAAACATGGACATTGGAAGCAGAACTCAGCCTGGCTCCATTTCAGAAGATTCCACTAAACACAACAAATATGTGGATACTATTCAGTTTCTTTATAAAAAAATATTTCTTTGCATAGTGTTATGAGACATGGAACATATGCCATCAAATTGGACACAGATCCTCCCCCAGAAGGAGTGTGTGTCCCAGCAATAGAGGAGAAAGAGTGCAAACGATACATTTAGATCACGGGACTTCTGAGAGGGAGCTGGACAGCTTGAAGCCTAGGAAAGCCTTCACAGAGGTAAAAGATTAATAATTCTTCTTGTTTCTTTCCTTTTATACAGACCTGGTTTCACTCCATAGCCCTGTCTGTACTTGAAGCTGCTGTGCAAAGCAGGCCTGCATCCAGTTTACAGTAATCCTCCTGCCTCTGACTCCCAAGTGGTAGGATTGCTGATGCATATTCTTCCTAGAATCCCCTTCCTGTCCTCAGTGAAATCCCTTCTTACTTCCATGTTATTTTTATTTTGTGAGTGTGCCCTCTGCATTTAAATAGGGTTATTTACAGGGGGATGCGTAGGGAGTTATTTAAAGGTAACTTATTTGTGGCTAGACCACCAAGAAATATAATTTCCCTTGCTGGGCTATTGTATGTGTCTTGTGCATGCCATCGCAGTCACTGCCAATTTACATATACACCAGCCCTGTTGTGACTGGAAACTGTCAATTCTACGGAGTTGTCACAACCTCTCGCTGCTGCCATCTTTCCATCTCGTCTTCCAAGTAGACCCCTGAGATAAAAATATTCTCCGTAAGTCTGAGTGCACCACATATTCATAAGTTAATGAGCATTTGGATTTTTTCAAAGCAGAACTTATTATTAGGATAATATATTTTTATTTTTGAGAGGGTCTCCTGAACAAGTTAGCCTCAAACATGCAATGTAGAAGATGTTGACAAACTCCTGATCCTCTTGCCTCTACTTTTCAAGTTCTGTGATTACTGGTACCAAAACCAGATGAATTTATAGTTTAAAATGCATGCATCTCTTCTGTATTATAGAAAAGTTAATTAAGAATCTCACTGCTAAATGATCTAAAGCTTGTAAGTGAGATGATGCCTAAAGCAGTGGCTCCCAACCTTCCTAATGTTGAGACCCCTTAATATAGTTCCTTATGTTGTGGTGACCCCCAACCATAAAGTTATTTTCATTGCTACTTCATAACTGTAATTTTGCTACTATTATGAATAATAATGTAAGTATCTGATATGCAAATGCTTTGGGGGTTGCGACCCATGGGTGGGAACCAGTGGCCTAACGCAGGATGAAGCTAACAGTGTGACAAAAATCAACCCCTATGTTAGAAGTGTATAACCCTGTTGGAGGAGGAGAGGGAAGAAGAATGATTTCATATTCATTAAGAAGATGAATGAAAACTGAGGAGACAAAGACAAAAGAAAATCTAATAAATGTTTTCCCTTGTGTCCAAAGTATTTCATGACACAGGTGATTACATCATGCTTAACCCTTCCAAACATGGGAATACATTTGAACAAAGAAGAGTTGTTGAGTGGTGTGTTGGTTAGACTCAGGTGTACCACAATTGGGGAAGGATATAAAATAAGCAAAATCAGAAATTTAGAATGAAAATGAAGTATTGTATTAAAATTGAAGTTATCAGAATGGAATTACATTAAAATTATGATATGGATACATATGAGTATGTATAGAAATATTTACAGATATGTGTATATATAATGGTCAAAACTGAAACAATCTGAGCTGTAAAAATAAGGAGTAATATTGAGTCTATCACAAAATATAAAATAAATATCTGTGAATCTATGCCGATGTAAATATATGATTGAGTAAACAAGTAGTAGAGGAGATGACACAAATCTCCCATGCTGAAAATCTGCAAATTACTTATGTACGCCTGTGGAAAGAGTGGAGACTGTGTGAGTGACAGCTGATGACTGCTTTCCACTGAGATGGTTTGGAGCTCAGGGAGTAGCATGGTTGTGGAGAAATCTGCAAATTACTATCAGGCCCAGTGAGTGAGTGTGTTTTCCACTACTGACTGTTAAAAAAAATAGTGGGACCTGGAGCTTAACCTGGTTCAGTGGTTAAGAAAACTGGTTAATAGATCTCTTTCCTAGAGATCCTGGGTTCAGTTTCCAGCACCCTTATGATGACTCACAACTGTCTGTAACTCCAGTTGAGGGGATTCATCTGATATGGGAGTTCCCTCTGTGTGCTGTGATTACCATTAATGAATAAAGAAACTGCCTTGGCCTGTTGATAGGGCAGAATTTAGATAGGTAGAGAAGACAGAACTGAATGCTGGGAGAAAGAATTGTGGAGTCTAAAGATACCATGGAGTCACCAGAGTCAGACATGCCAAATCTTTGCCGGTAAGCCACTGCCACGTGGCAATAT
>LOJH01054408.1:0-12031 GCA_001685095.1 Ellobius talpinus
ACCTCCCTACAGTTTCTCTTTCCTGCTTTGTCATTGCTTAGATGAGTGGTCTGAGCAGTATCAGGAGAGAGGACACTTGTAGGCACTGACTGGAGGCACTGAGGCAGCCACAGACCTTACCTTCAAGTGGGCATCCGGCTGCCCATCCCTCTGAGACTTGGCCTGAACGTGGCACGGCAGGTTTAGACGTGGCTCTCGGAGGTGTCCGACTGGTGTCTGAAGTCAGTTTCCAGGCTGCCGTTTATCTGTTGAGATCCTGTAGTGTGGCAGTCTCTGGTCCAGGTGGTGCTGGGGTGCAGGGATGAGCCACCGACCTAGCCTTAGCTGAGAGAAGATTTTAGGAGAGAGAGGAAGCTAAGCAGGAGCACAGTGAAGAAGATAATCACAGCCTAATGTGAAGGTGACACTCAAAGGTAGTGGGGTCATGGTTGGTATTCAATCTGGGTAGAGGGGTCATGCCCCTGGTTTCCTAAATAGAGAGCTCAACAGGTCCTTTCTGCCGCGCGTGCCCACGGTGCTGTGAGCCTCTCTCTGCTGTCCCATCTGCAGTCAGATGATGTGAGACCAAGCCTTGCCCATCTCCATTTAGCCTCACCTCATTGGCTTCTAATGACCTTGTGTTTAAAATGTGAAGGCAAACCACCCTTCACAGGACGATCAACAGGAATGAGACGATGCCCTGTAAAAACAGTGCTCTGTAAAGTGTAATGCACTGAGCATCTGCCAGTTATGATTAACGTTATTAGGCTCTGAGGAGTCTAACTTACCCAGGCGTGGGTACCTTTCCCACAAAGCTCTCAGCCTCTGCAGTGGGAAGAATGCATTTATGGAAGGCTCAGATATGCCCAGTGAGAAGAGGGAATTATACCTTAGCACTAATATGTAATTAGTAGTTGGAAATCAGATTAATTGTGTAGGTCTTTCTTCCACTAAATGGTACCTCTGTGGCTTTCCACGCTTTGCAGGCAGCAGCGTGGTCAAAGGGGAGGCAATTGACCTTTGTCTTGTTGAGGTGTGTTTATGCAATTGCCTGCTAAGTAAGAGTTAGCAATTGAAAGAAAGCTGCGTTTGTGGGTGAGGCTAAAAGACATGAGCAATGCCGCCCACTCTTTTAAAGGCAAAACCCCAAAAAGGAATTCTGTTAGATTTAATGCAGTTTAACCTGGCTGAGTAAACCCTCAGCTGGGCATATTGCCAGGTTCAAGGGTTTCAGAGATGAGGAGCCCTGGACCTCTCAGAACCATGGCTCTGGGAGGCAGGGAGCATGCTCCAAGTGACTGTGTGGGCCTAGGCTAGGAGGGACCCCAGGGGACAAGAACTTAAGGACGAGGAGGAAGAAGGCAAAAGCTGCAGTCACTGCTTAAAAAAGCTACTGTCACTACTGTCACGGGGGCTTTGAAATCATCATGCGCTCGCAGAGAGATTTTCCTTCTTTTAACAATTTATTTCTTTTCGTTCATGTGTGTGTGTGTGTGTGTGTGTGTGTGTGTGTCAGGGGGTGAACACGCAAACGTATGACTGCAGGGGTCAGCAGAGCCTAGAGGTACTGGACAGTTCTGGAGCTGGAGTTCCAGGCGATTGATTGTGAGCCACCCTATGTGAGTGCTGGAAATGAAATCATAGTCCCTCTGGCAGAACAGTACGGGCTCTTGGCTACTGAGCCATCTCTCCAGCCTCTCTCAGTGTATTATTTTTCTTTTTAAAAAAAAATATTTTATGTGTGTGAGTGTTTGCCCTTGTCTCTGTATGTCATTGCTTGTGTCCCTGGTGCCAGTGGACATCAGAAGAGTAGGAAAGGTCCCCTAAAGCTGGAGCTATAGGTGACTATGTGCCTGCATGTGGGTGCTGGGAACTGAATAACTATTGAGTCATTGCTCCAGCCCCTCTCAATAAAGACTATTTTTTTTTAAAAAAAAAACTGATTCATTTATTTTTATGTGCATTGTTGATTTGTCTGTACATCTGTCTATATGAGGGTATTGAATCCCCTAAAACTTGTGAACTGCCATGTGGGTGCTAGCAATTGAACCTGGGTCCTTTGGAAGAGCAATCAGTGCTCTTAACGACTGAGCCATCTCTCCAGCCCCTCAAAATATTCTTAATCATGTTTTGCTCTATCAAATTGAGATGCTGACCTAGTTTTGAAACATTTATTTTGTATTCATTTACTGCATGTGTGTGCAAACGTACATGCAGGTACACTTGCATATGTGTGTGTATGCACGCCTGTGGAGGTCAAAGGCCAATGTCAGGTGTCAATCATGGTTATTTTTTGAGCCAAGTCTCTCATTGAACCTGGAGCTCATCCATACAGCTAGACTGGCTGGCCAGAGAGCTCTAGAGATCAGCCTGTCTCCTCCCTTCCTGGTGCTGAGATTATGGATACCTGTGCTGTCAAGCTCTACTTTTCTTGACCATGGCTTTTTATACATGTGCTGGGGATCAAATTCAGACCCTCATGTTTGTGTAGCAAGTACTTTATCCACTGAGCCATTTCCCAAGTCCTGAACATGGTTTTTGTTTTTAAAATAACTCTATACTTGGGAACTTTACAGGCTTAGTGTTGGCACTTTCTTGTTTGAAAATAGAGAATACAAGAAGGCCAAGTTATCTAAGACTTGCCTCTGTCAGGAAAATCTCTGAAAAGCTCTGACTGTCACACATACGTGTGCAGTATGTGTGCATTCTGTCAGTGCACACATATACTTACCGAGTGTCCTGTCTAGTACATTCTTTGAATATAGATTCTACCATATTGGGGTGGGTCAATTTACAAATATTTAAGTTGCAGAAAAGCTAATCCAAAACACTTACCTTAAGGTGCGAGATAGAGTCATTCTGTACCTATTTGTAAATTTCTTTTTTTTCTTTTCTTTTTTTTCTTTGTAGCTTTGGAGCCTATTCTGGAACTAGCTCTTGTAGACCAGGCTGGCCTCAGACTCACAGAGATCCACCTGCCTCCGCCTCCCGAGTGTTGGGATTAAAGGCGTGCACCACCACCGGCTGGCATTGTAAATTTATTTCAATGATGTTCTTTGTGTGTGTGTGCGTGCGTGCATGCATGCATATGTGTGCGTGTGCACGTGTGTACTATTCTCTGAATTCTCCTTTAAGAAAGAATTCTGGTAATACCCTACTGCTTCCCTCTTTGATAGTGTAGATGAGGTCTTTAAAATACGTTCATTTGTATTGGTGTGGCATGATTCTATCTTTGAAAACTTACCCTTTGCTTTTGTGGAAAGAATTGACCAATGACCCAGAAGCATAAGGATGAAAACTAAAATGTGTTGAGTAGCCTGGCTGGACTGGAACTCTCTCCATAACTCACAGAGATCATCTACCTTTGCCTCCTGATCGTTGGGATTAAAGGTGTGCATCACCACACCCGGCCCAACAGCAAGCCTTTCTGGCTGTTATTTATTTAATCCTCACAGTAGCCTTGTGCCTTTGTACGTTACTTCTTTTTACCCAAGGGCTCGTGTGTTTTTCTTAAATAGGATTATATTGTCATAGTGACAGACCATGTTATGAGGCAAATTGTGTCTCCCAAAATAATACCTCAGAACGTGACCAGGTTTGGGACAAGGATCATTAGAGAGGTAATCAGATGAAAATGAGGTCATTAGGTAGATCCTGCTGGGCTGCTGAGAAGGTCCAGTGATCTCTGGAATTCACAGTGGAAGGAGAGAACTAGCACACACACACAATGATGATAATGATAAATTAATCTTTAAAAACCGTAAAAGAGTAATCCTGCTCCAGTCTGACCGGTGACCCTTCTCCCATCCAAGCACCAACCAGGCCCAACCTTTCTAGCTTCCAAGATCAGACAAAATCTGGTACATTTGGGATGGGACAGCTGTGGAGTGTGACTTCCTAGAATGGGAAAACTTGGTGACAAGCACGTGAGCCTTGGGACACTGGCTGGTACATCTGTAATGTAAAAAACAGAGACATTTAGAACAGTGCTTCTTAGGAACAGAGCGTGCATTCTCTTCAAGTTTTTGTGTTCACACTCACTCCAGACTCATGGCCTAGGATGGGGTTAGGGCAGAGGCCTTCAGAAGTGATTAGGTCATGAGGGTGGAACCCTCACAAATGGGATTGGTGCCTTTTAAAGGGACACCCAGAGAGCTCCCTAGATCTGCTTGTCTTGAGAGGACACAGAATGAAGACAGGCAACTATGATAATCTCTCTCTCTTTCTCTCTCTGCTGTTCTTAAGTTGGTGACTCTTAATGGAGTAAGATGAGTTTCTCCTTATGAATGGCTCAGAAGTGATGTCGTGGAGAACAGGAGCTGTCCTAGGCTGCTTCTCTGTTGCTGTGACAAGACACTGACCAAACTAACTTGGAGACAGAAAGGCTTTATTATAGGCTGTAGTCCGTCATGGAAGGAAGCCAAGCGGAGACTCAAGGCCAGAACTTGGACGCAAGAGCTGATGCAGAGGCCACGGAGGAACCCTGCTTACTGGCTTGCTTCTCCTCGCTCGCTCAGTCACCCTTCTTACACAGTCCAGGCCCACCTGCAGTAGAGCCTTTCGACAGTAATTAGCAATCAGGAAAATGCCTCACGGATTCACAAACAGACCAGTTTGATAGGGGAGAGTTGACAGAATCTAATCAGCACAGGGATTTGCTCTAAATGTTGCAGGAGCTGAAAGGCAGAGGACTCTGAGCTGGTATTTCTGAATGCCCATTCTGGCAGCGTGGAGACAAGGGCACATGACAGTGTGTGTAAGTCAATGTTCTATCACCATGGCAACACAGCTGAGATGATGATTGTAGGAGGAAGGAGAGTTTATTTTGGCTCACAGCATCAGATGTCTGAGTCTGTGGTCAGTTTTACCCACCTGGGGGCCCCTGGTGAATCAGAACATCATGGCTGAATCATGAAGAAGGTCATTCACTTCTTAGTGCCCAGGGAACAAAAGGAATACCTAGCAAGAGGCATCTGCCATCAAGCACCAAGCCCCCAAGAACCAGTAGAATCTCTCTGGTCTCCTCCAGAACCCTGGCAAGGAGCTTAGGCAGTAAGTGCTGAAGGCCCAAAGGACCAGTTCTACAAAATGCCTCAGGAGGCAGGTCCCAGAGCTAAACAAAACAAAACAAATCTTCTCCCCACCTGTACCCCACTATCTACTTCCCCCATCTGTTCCACCCTTTTCTCAATTTTGTTAAGAAAGCGAACAGATAGGAGATAGTGAGGTCATTTCTGGAACTGCAGGAACACCCGACCTTCCTAGTGTTTCTCCTCCTCAAATACCACACCTCCCTTCCTGCAGACTGGATGGGGTGGGGCCTCCCTGACCAAGCACCTAGAGAAAAACTCTCTCTCCTTTCTCTCTCTCTCTGACTCTGCACATGTGTGTCTCTGTGTCTATGTCTCTCTCTCTCCCCATCTAGGGTCTGGCTATATACCTTAGACTGTCCTTGAACTCATAATCTTTCCGTCTCTTCTTTCTGAGTGGTGGGATTAGAGGCATGTGTTACTATGACCTGGCCAAAAATAAATAAATAAATAAATAAATAAATAAAGACAGAAAGAAAGGAAAGAAAGAAAGAAAGAGAGAGAGAGAAAGAAAGAGAGAGAATCGAAAAAGAGATGTTCCCCTTCAGCGTCTTCGAAGGTTGTGAAAGTTGGCAGCTTCTCAGAGGCTCAGGACTCCACCAGAACAAAGCTGTGCCAATGCCACCTCCTTTTCAGATACTCCAGTCCCTCCCTTTACCATCACAAAAGCCTTCATGTTAAAGAGAATAAATATTTGCTAATATTGGTGATGACTACACCTTCCTGTTCTAACAGATTGATGGGGAGCATGACCATAAAAGATTACATCATGGCAGCTTCGTTTTTTGTAATTCTGTGTGTCCAGTCTCCGTGCGGAGCATCGCCTAATGCAAAGCCTCTCTCTGTAGAACCCAGCATTCTCTGAAGTCAGACTCCCATGAATATTCTCAGTAAGTTGACTCATACCTAGATTGAAGCTTTTAAAGAATGCTGTTACTTCTGTATTTCTACGGATCCCTTCCTTTGCCTACAAAGCTCTCTATGACTTAGCTGCTGTCTCTCTAAGCAGCCTCACTGGGTACCGCCCTCACCATTTCTCTTGGATCACGTTGGCCTTCTTTTCAATTTTAAAAAGACTTATCACTTCCTGGCATGGTGCATTGCTCTGGAATATCTATCACTCAGGATGCTAAGGCAGGAAGATCATAATGTGTTTGAGGCCAGCCTGTGCTAAAGTGAGACTGTCTCAAAACAAACAAATGAAACCAAATCTCCCCCCAAACCTAGCACTTCCTCTCTCCTGAGCGGTCTCAGCATGCAGGACACACACAGCTATCATGGATAACATCAAAAAGAGAACAGGAAGCTGGAACTAGTGGTGCAGACCCACCATCCCAGCTAGATCTGCAAACTCAGGGCTTGCACAGACCACAACATGAGCTCAAGGCTAGCTCAGGCAACTTAGTGAGACTCTGTCTCGAAACAAACAGCAGACAGGGGACTGGGAATGGAAGAATCAAAGACTCTGCCAAGAGAGCAATGAATGTTTAGGTGTAGGTGACTGCAAGGGAAGAAGAGGAGATAAAGGATGGGGGATGAATGACAGTGTGCTGTTGTCAGTCAGGTGAAGACACTGGGCCGTCCATGTTGCCCTTTAAGCTGTGTCCTCACAGCCCACGTGGATCTGCCTTCCCTCACCTGGCGTCTCATGTACAGTGGTATGGTATGTGTGTGTGTGCTCAGGTCCACATTTATACAGAGCATGCAGGACGTTTTAGCCACTGCTATTTTACATGAATCAAAATCGGTGTTAAAAATATATTATCTCTCTCTCTCGTTTTAATAAAGTACTTTGTGGAAAGACTTGGGATGTAACTCGGGGGTACAGCATATGTCCAGCATAGGCAAGGACCTGAATTCCAATTCCCCCTAACCCTAGAAAGGCCAGGAGTGGCTATGTATATCTGTAACCTCCTTGTTGGAGGGCAGAGATAGGCAGGCCCCAGGGGCTCATGGGCCAGACATTTTCACCAGTCAGTGAGCTTGAGGTTCAGAGAGAGACTCTGTCTCAAAAAATAAGGTGGAGGGCCAGAAAGATGGCTCCACGGGTAAAAGTGCTTGTCACACAAACCCAGCAACCTGGGTTAGATCTCTTGGTCTCATGGTAGGAGATAATTAACTCCTGAAAGTCAACTGACCTCCCCATGTGTGCCATGGCACACAAGTGCTCCCCATCACACACATGGACACACATGCACACACACGCACACACACACATACTTTCGATAAAATAAAATTTAAAATACACTAATAAAGTAGATGGTAATCAAGGACAACCCCTGCCCCCCATATACACATGCACTCACCTACACAAATATGAACACACGCAAGAATTTTTAGGGGAATTCTCGGAGCCTCAATTTCTACTTTTCAAAGTCAAGAACAGTTTTTCTTCCTGGGAGGTAACGAGACACAGTTGGCCTGGGTCCTATGAAGGGGACACGACACTAAGGATGCTGATCTGGGTTTAAGTACTGGCCCAGAGACTGGGAACACTATATACGTATCAATGATACTTTCATGTGAACATTTTTACTTAGGTGGGTTTACCCATTGTCACCCAATCCTTCTCATAGCTCACTTAAAGTTGGAGGATCATTGTAGACAACCTCAGGATAACGCAGGTGGCGTTTGGATGCTCACAGCCACAATTGCAATGCAGAAAGTGCCCTGCTTTATAGGATGCAAGGGTGGGTCAGCCACTCATTGTAGAAGCTTTTCCTTTCTGAAACAGGGCGTCACTATCCAGTACAGACTGCCCTTGATTTGTGGTCCTCCTGCCTTAGCCTCCCACAAACTGGGATTGCAGACATGTGCCCCCATCCCCAGCTGTCCTGCAGGAGCTGTGCCTTCTCCTCCTCCTCTGTGTCTCCCTCCTTCTCTTCTTTGTCCTCCTCTGTTTCCTCTTCCTTCTTCTATCAGATTCACTTATCTCTCCTCTCATCCCCAGATTTATGAAGGCATAATTGACAAGTTAAAATATGCATACTATAAAACTACCTTTTTCCTCATTGGCCATCTGAAGGCAAGATGCCTCCCCAACACCTCTACTAGAGTCACCCACAGAAGTTTGGCCAGGGCTCTTGCTCTTGCAGTGTATGTTCTAACCTCCACGATCTGATCCAGAAATATGGGTTAACATTACGCCATCCATGTTTCTGTCAGTACTCAGAGGGCACAGGCTTTATTAAGCTAGGCTAAGCGACTTTGAATGGACTATTCAAGACCATCTGTCCAGTGCAAAGGATCATGCTAGTCTTTGTATATAATATATAAAAAAAACCTTTATGACATTCAAAAATATTTATAGTGTAGAACCCACTGTGAAATGATTTAAGCAGGCAAATGAATAGTTACAACACCTCAAAGGTGTGTGTGTGTGTATGTGTGTGCATGTGTGCGTTCTGGAACCATTTAAACAAGCATGTGATATTTTTAACAGTAGTTACCATATGAAGATAGACTTGCAGAACTGATCTTCTTACTTGGCTGAAAGTTTGAATCCACAGACCCAGTCTCTGCAGAAGCTCTTAAGACTCAGACCCTGGGGCTAGAGAGTTGGCTCAGTGGCTAAGAGCACTGGCTCCCTTTCTAGAGGACCCAGGTTCTATTCCCAGCACCCACATGGCAGCTCACGACTGTCTGTAACTACAGTCCTAGGGATTTGACATTCTCCTCTGACCTCTGTGGATACCAGGCACACATGGTGCACAGACATGCAGGCAGGCAAAACAGCCATACACAAACACATAAACCAAAGGACTTGGGCTCTGGCAGTCCCTTGGCTTCCTTTGTAGTGTTCTTCTCTGGGGAACCTTAAACAGCTGCAGCTGGTATTTTTGCTCACAGTGGGACACGGGAATCCATGGCCAGCTCCAGGACATGTGGCAATCTCTTAGTTCTGAGGTCTGGAACCTGTGGGTCTAGGCACACCCTCCTCTAGCCTGCCTGCTTCAACTGTTAAGACTCTGAAGGTTTGGAAAGGGCTGCAGAGACAGCTGAATGGTTCAGTGGGCCTGCTGCTCTTCAAGAGGATTTTCCTAGCATCCATGGCAGGCAGCTCACAACCACCTGTAACTCCAGCTCCAGGGGATCCAATGGCCTCTGTGGGCACCTGTGCACATGTGGCAAGCATGCACACACACATTTATTTTATTAAATAAAAAGAAATCTTATAAAACTGAAAGGTTCTGAAACCCTTCCTTTTCTGCCAGACTTTCTTAACACAGGCACCAACCCAGCCACTTTTGGAGGGAGAAGGAAAAGTCACCCCAAGTCAGAGCCCCAATCAGGTGTGTCAACTTCCCTGTCATTCTTCCAGAGTTTACAAAAGCCAGCGCATCTGCCCTGAGAGGAGGAAGCCCTGCTATGCCCTTCACCTGAGATTAATAACTGTGCTGTGTTGCAACCAGAGCCCCTTCTGGGAAAGGGTGAGCTGTTTGTCTTCGGAGCCTGCCCAGAGTCTGAATGGTGGTGAGGGGAGGGGCGGGGGCGGGGAGTGTAGTTCCACATCGTTTTTTGACCTTCTTGCAGCCTCTTGCTGTCCTGCAGAGTCAGGGTACGGATTGCAGAGCCGCAGTGGGCAGCAGGACAGAAAGAACCATTGCTCTTCTGTGGTCGGTGCCGGCTTCATCTAGCAGGCTGACGCTGTGTCCTTTGAAGTTTCAGTTCCTCAGTCTTTACAGCTGAGCCCAGTGGTGGTGCCTGGGAGAAGGTGCTATTCTATGATGGGAGGATTCTCTCCAGCAGTCGGGACAGGGGAGGGGTTTGCTCTGATGCAGAGCAACTGTCCTGTGATGCCCTATGTTGCCATACTCAGATGCCGACTGCCGACAATGCAGACAGACAGGTGGGAGTTCCTGCTGGAGCCAGAGCCTGCAAAGAGGCCATCTGTGTGTGCTCCGGCCCTCCTGAGAAAGTGGCTGGCTTTACCAAGGGACCTTCCCCATCATTCCTTCTTTTCAGTCACTAAAACATAAAGAACTATGAACATAGAAGGTGGAGGGTGGGATGAGAAAGGAAAGAAAGTCAAACAGAGAATACCGGAGTAGAGTGCACTTGGCTAGTCTCCTCTTGAGGTAGTCAGCTCTAGTGACACACACTGTCCAACTACAAAGTTCCATTGACACTGTTCCACACAAGGGGCTAAGAGGGACCCAAACGTTTACCGCTCCCCCACCCCAATCTGAATTCCAATGAACCAGTAGCCCATTCCATTTTGCTTGGTTTGGGTATGGATCAACACACAAAGCTGAATTCCTCATCCACGGGTACATGTAGCACTCAGAGCCAGCCAGCAAGGGATTCAAAAGCCCATGGGGGAAACTTGGCAGACCTGGGACTTCAGCTAAGTCCCATAATCTCCCTGAGGATCAGGTGAGAATTTCTCATCTATAAAATTGGACTAACAAGCCAGGTTCACGGTTGGATGGGGAAGATTAGAAGGCAAGGCGTGTGTAAAGTGCATTAGCTGTTCAGGGAGAGCCGTGTGGACATGAGGCTGGAGAAAGGCAGGGGCCGGAGGAGCTGACAGAGACAGGAAGCAAGTGTACCCTGTCTGTCCCACAAGCAGTGGGAAGTCAGCCCAGGCTGCAGCCAAAGGTCTAGACGAGAGCTGGGACTGTGAGTTAGGACTTTATCCTGGGCCATGACCCTTCAGTTTCCTGGCTTTTAGAATCGTATCTACAAAGAATTTCTCTAAAATACTCTTACCTGCAGGTGCCTAACTTTGGATCCATCCTTGCTACCGAGTTCCAGTGCAGCCAAGTGTTTTCTCCTTCAGTGCTGGAGATCCAACCCAGGGCCCTGCACATGCTTGGTAAGCGCTCTACTGCTGAGTTTACAAACTCGGCCCTTCAAACGTAGCCTCAGTTCAGTTTGGGAACATGAGTCCTTATGAAGTGTCTATGGTGTGCCAAGAACTCATCTAGCTGCGCATGGAATTTAGTGCCAAGGTGGTAAATAAGTCTCAACCACTCATGGGTGGAGCGTGTGTGCTGAAAGTATTCTGAAGCTTGAAGTTAAGAGGCCAGGATTACCTAGCCATGCCTGCTATGGGATGGGTGGGGATGGTTGGTGGTGTGTCTCCTGTCTCTGGTCTAGTGATTCTCATGCCCTGCATATCACCCTTGCTGAATCCTGGTACTGCTTAGACCAGCTTATCTTCAAGTATCTCTCGCTAATGGAGTCACGGTAGCAGGAGGCATCTGCAGTTGTTTCTGCATTAGGAACTACAGGGAAAGCGACATTCTTTTATCAAGGGCACTGTTGTGGCAGCAGTGTGTTGGCAGCAGTGTGTTAGCCGCAGTGGCATCTGTGCAACCATGCAAAGAGACCACGCCTAGTAATGGACACAGAGGAAAGAGCTAAGAGAAACAGGCTGAATGGGAGGGTAGTTTGGGGTCCTGGTTTCAGCAATGCTGGATTCCTAGAGATCTTCCATGAGTGAGATATGAATGTGGGTCTGAAGCATGATGAATTAGGACATCCTAGGGAGACCTGGCGATGGCCCTGGGAGTACTCTCAGATGGTAGAGCAGTGGTTAGGTTAAATGGAAGTCTGACAATTGACAATTAACAACTGGAATGACCATAATATGGTATCCGTTACTTGGCAGGTTTTCAAAATATGTAGGTGAAAAGGAAACCCCAAGAGACTTAGCTCTCTGTCCCACCAGATGGATAGAAGTTGTCCAGTCAAAACTTTGAAGAAAGAAAGAAAGACACCAGAAAAAAATGGAAAGATCTCCCAAGCTCTTGGGTAGGTAGAATTATCATGGTAAAAATGGCAATTTTATCAAAAGCAATCTATAGATTCAATGCAATGCCCATCAAAATCCCATCAAAATTCTTCACAGACCTTGAAAGAATGGTACTCAACTTCATATGGAAAAGCAAAACAAACAAACGAACAAAACAAGGATAGCCTAAATAATTTTCTACAACAAAGGAACTTCTGGAGGC
>LOJH01054410.1:0-12031 GCA_001685095.1 Ellobius talpinus
GTCAGGTATAGGGGTTAATGCTGAAAGTAGAAAGGGAGAGCAGCCAGTCACTAGTTCTTACCTGTACTAAATCCTCAAACCAAAGGGACGATCCTGTCCCTACAAATCCTCACACTTAATGATCTGATCTCCTGTCTCCTCCTGCCTTAAATTCTTCTCTCTGGCCAGCCATATAACTCTTGTCTCCCCCTCCCTAATGCTGGGATTAAAGACATTTAACCCAAGTGCTGGGATCAATGGTGTGAGCTCTGTTTCTCTTTTACACTGGTTCAATCTAATGTACCCCAGGTTAGCCTTGAACTCAGAGAAAGAGATGCATCTGCCTCTGTCTCCCAAAGTGCTGGGATTAAAGTGTGTGTCACCACTGCCTGTCTCCTATGGAGCTAGTGTGGCAATCTCTGTACTCTGATCTTCAGCAAGCTTTATTTGTTACAGAACAAACAAAATATCACCACAGGGGCCCTTTTGGAGGAGGTGCATCTCTGTGGCTGTGTATGAGCCTTGAGGTTTCAAAAGTCCAGACCAGGCCCAGTGATTCTCTCTTTGCCTGCTGCTTATGGATTATGATGTAAAGCTCTCAGCTATTGCTTCTGAGCTATGCCTGTCTGGTTCCTGCCGGAATGATAATGGACTAACAGTCTGAAATTACAAGCAAGCTTCTAATCAAATGCTTTTATAAGTGTGGCCTTGGTCATGGTGTCTTTTCACAGTAATAGTATAGTAACTAGGACACCACTGAAGCATGACTCACATCAAAAAAATGACAAAAGTTATAGCATTCATTCAAAGTAGAACTGATGAGGATTACTGAACTTGGCTTTTTTTTTCTGATCAGTGAGAACTGAAAAGTGATCAAGTTGGGCTTCTGAACTTTTTGAAACATCGATGAGATGATAACATATCATATTATAATAATTGGTCTAACTAGCAAACACCAGATTTAGTTCAGCAGAGTACAAAATAAAGATGTTATAAAATATTCATAGACTATTAAATTATTGCCTAAAGATGCTTATATATTCATATTTAATTCATGAATTAGTGAAAGTGCATCTGTAATATGTTGTATAGAGTCCAGGGTAATACAGAAAAAAACCAACTCAATCTCTGCTTCCCAAGAATTGAATTACAGAACTGGTGCTAATGGAGAAAATGTTTCAGAAACACATTTCTGTCCACAAGTCCGTACCTTTCAATCCATCCCAAAGAGTTCCACCAACAGGGCAATTTTCCACCCATCCAGGATAATATGATTATATTCAGAGGAACATCCCCTTTATCTTCCTTCTTAAAGTTATTTTATTTATAATTTATTTATATATTTGTGTATCTTTCTGTGTGAGCACTGATCCTCTTGTGTTGGGAAAAGTATGGTTCAAATAACTGTCACACATATACAGAGGGTCTACTTGGAACATATGCAGATTCCCCCCATCAGTCTGGAGTCAGTGATCTACTAGCTCTGGTCAGCTGTTCCTGTGGGTATCCCCATCATGGTCTTGACCTCTTTGCTCATATTATAGCTCCTCCCTCCCTTCGACCTGACTCTGGGAGCTCGGCCCCTGCTAACTGCGGATCTCTGCATCTGCTTCCATCATTTGCTAGATGAATTTCTATGATGACAATTAAGGTAGTCGTCAATCTGACTATAGGGGAAGGCCAAGTTCAGGTGCCATCTCCACTATGGCTTAGGGTCTTAGCTGGGGATATCCTTGTGATTTCCCTAGTGCCAGGTTTCTTGCTAGCCCCATAATGGCTCCATTAATCAAAATATATTTTCCTTCCCCCATCTTGGCCATCCTGCTCTCTCAAGTTCTCCTTCCCTTCCCTTCCCTCCTTGCACTGTCCTCCTCCCCACCCTCCCACACACACTCCTAATTTTCTCAAGAGCTCTTGTCTATTTTCCTTTCCCAGAAGGATCTATGTATGCCTCTCCTGCTATTCTTTATAAACTTCTCTTGCTCTCTAATCTGCTCCTGCTTACCTCATGGCTAGCTCCAGTCTACTGGCCATGTTCAGTCTACTGCTTTCTCTCTCTGCTCTAGACTCTTCCAGATGCTTCTGGCCATTCCCCCATAGCTACCATAAAAACCTTTCCCTTAACCATACCATAGAGCAGTCATGTCACCAGTTCATACAGTACCATAGAGCAGTCATGTCACCAGTTTATACAGTACCATAGGGCAGTCATGTCACCAGTTTATACAGTACCATAGGGCAGTCATGTCACCAGTTTATAGAGTACCATAGAGCAGTCATGTCACCAGTTTATACAGTACCATTGTTTTTGTTCTAGTTTGCTTTTGTTGTCACAATAAAACACTCACCAAAAGCTACTCAGCTGAGAAACGGATTATTTTTGGGGGGGTGGGGGGTGGGGGGGGCATCACTGAAGATGCCTGAGTAGCAAGTCAAGGCAGGGAGCTGAAAAATGGAAGTAAAGCAGAGATCAAGAAGAAACACTATTTACTGACTCACATCCCTGCCTTGCTCAGATTCCTTTCTTTTAGAGGTCAGGCCCAATTCTCTAGGGATGACACCACCCACAGTGTTCTGTGCCCTCCAACATCATTTAACACTTAAGGACATGCCCCAAAGTCATGCTCACAGGACAAATTACAAAGGTAATTTCTCAGTTGCCATTCTCTGTCCTTTCCTGTCCCCCGGGTTTATATTGATGTATGTCAAGTCATCAATCCTAACCTGGATAGATTTTGTGTTTTAACCCTTATAAGATTCTACTGCATTTCTATGTCTAAAATAGAATTTACTTATATTCAAAAGTATATTCTCATATAATCCAAATGGATTTATTATTTAGACTATAATTACTTTTCTTATAATCAGTGTGCTTTGTTTATCTGTTTACCTCTTTACAATACAGCAATTGGTGATATCTGTTTTAGTCAAGAAATAGAACAAATCTTTGCTGCTTTATTGTATGCACGGCGTTATCTTCCCAACTCCTTCAATAGTATCTCTCCAAGATAACAACAGCCTAATCAGATCCATAACAAAAGGGGAGATTAAAACATCAATGAAAAGCATTCTGATTAAAAGGCCAGGTCTAAAGTGGTTATATAGATTCACAACAGAATTCTATCAGACTTTCAAACAGGAACTACCAGCCAAAACCTCTTAAACTCCTCTGAGAAAGTAAGCAGAAGGATCACTCGCAAATTCATTCTGTGAAGCCATATTGCTCTAATGCTCAAATCAGAAAAGAAGCAAAACCAAAACACTGCAGACTGAAATCCATCATAAACATAGCTGCAGAAGTACTAAATAAAACACTAGCAAGCCAAATACAAACACCAAGAGTATCACCTACTATGATCATGTTGGCTTTATAGGGAAAAGCAGGCTGGTTCAAGATATAAGACAATCACATAAGAAATCAGATAATGAATTTAATGCAAAAAATCACATGATCTTTTCAAAACTTCCAGCATATAAGAACTAAAGTTACAACACTTTTTAAGAAGTAATAATTAGGAGTTGTACGATTTGGGGACAGGTAAGGAAGATATAGAACCACACTGAATGCTCGAAAGTGAAGGTGCCCAGAGATGCCTACAGGACATCAGCACTCTTGACCATGACATTAACATTTTCCGTTTGTGATTTAAGACTTAAACATTCTATTTATATTCCTCTTATAATTCTGAGCTTTTAACTCCTCAAAGATAGATGCTTCAATTTTATCAAATTATGAATAGTAACTAAATAAGATATTTTTGAGTTTACATTCCAAATTGTAGAGTTATTCAGAAGAAGGTGTAAATATAAATTGCACAGTATCATTTTCAGTTTTTATTTTGACTTTTATTCATTTGGAGAAACAAAGCAGAACTGTAAATCGGATGTCTGGGACACTCTGCCTTAAGTCCTTGGCAGAGTAAATTAATAAGCTTTAGTTGTCTGGACTCAGTCTCAGAATATCAAAGCTTCCTGTGATCCAGTGTAATATACTGAGTCAGCCACACCTTGGCTTAGCAGTCCCCTCCAGAATAAGTATAAAAGTTTAAGCACCGCCACAGTAAAGGCAAGTACATTGGTCCCACTGCTATTAGAAAGACTGAAAATTTCTTCAACTGCTTTTGGCAGTGACAAAAGTGAAATTCTGACTTAAAAGTAGATGTGTGCTGTAATAAAAATGGCTGTGTAATGGGAATTTTATCACATGGGTTTTAGATGAGCATAAATTCAACCCTGAGCTATGTTAAGTATCACACCTGGCCAAGCCAGATAAAGGCTGAATAGTGGGAAACAGAGCTTTTATTTACAGATTTAGATTATTTTTGAAAGCTGCATTACATGAAAATTGTGAATATAGGATTTATTCTAATTCTCTTAAAGTCTGGCACAGATAAATATTTCTATGGCTGTACCAAACGTGTCCACAAATATTTAGGCAGTTCAGTTTTTGTTTTTCCTTCTATTTCTAAAGCAAAGCAGGATATATGTAAATTTTATTTTAGGCGAAGTAAAGCAGTAGAATTGGATAACAGCTAAAGATAGACATGAAAAGGTGACGATTTAACATTGAGCTGGTTAGTTTTTGTCAACATGACTAAAACACAGAAGTTTTAGAGGGAAGCAAAGACTCTCCAGCGGTTACTTGACTGATATTTTGACTTAAGAATAGTTATTTATGGCTCTCATCAGTGGGGTGGAAGACAAAGAAGCAGTCATGATTAACAAGACACCCACAAAACTGAAGTGAAGCGACTTTACTAGGAAAACTAATGCTGGTTAGATGGACCTGAGAAACTAGCAGGGAATAAGCAGAGACATGCTCCACTGATGCTCTTAAATATACGCTTACTTCCTCTGGGTCAGCACACAGAAGCTCTGTTACTATGCGCTGGAAGCAAAACTTGAAAATGTGCTAAAGTCTCTCAGGTGATACTAGTTTTGAAGGTGTGGAGGAATCCTGGAGCGAGACCAGGAGAGGACTTGGATGAAGATGTATTCTCAGCTGCAATAGAAGGTGCATACCCAGGGTGGCAGGGATCATGGAGAGAAACTGAGACTTGCTACCATGGGGCAAGGTCCCTGAAGAGAGCCTAAGAAAGTTTTTTGGTAAAAGTGCTGCCAAATTTCAGCAGAGACCCCAGCGTTTTGGAGATACTAGTACCATGGGGAAATCACCAGAGATATCAGCAGCTGTGGAGTGGAGCCAACCTGAGCCTAGGAGACAAACTGTGTGTGCTGTGGGTGGCAGATCTTTTTTCTAGCTCTGCCCAAAGCTTTTGGCACTAGAAATCTGTGAGGCTCAGATGACTTATTGTGAGCCTCACACTATCAGACTTGGCAATGCTTTGCTTTTCTGTGATAGTGCTTATGTTCTGATATTCTTCTCTTTGAGAAAGAAAGTTGTAACCCACACTTACAATAACAGAATTGTAAAGTCACAATTTATAAACGTGATTTCTTACAAAATCTCTTTAAGGAATTTTGGAAATTTTAGAGACTCTGGGTATTTATAGAATCTAAACTTTCAAACTGTTTGACTCTTGAAAGACCGTGCAACTCTCAAATACTGAAATATTTTATATTGTAACATTGATATTAATATGACATCTTGGGGATAAACAAAAAAGGAACAGACACAGTTTAATAGTGATGTGCTCATGTACCATGTGGTAAAAGGGTCAGTTGTCCTGGTTGATGTTTTTGGCCTAGTTTACACAATTTAGAGTCATATAGAAAGAGAGAGAGCTTCAATTTAGAAAATGTTCCAAACACATTGGCAGCGGGAATGCCTGTAAGAAATTTCCTTGATTAATGCTTTGTGTAAAAAGGCCCAAGCCCTGGGCAGGTAGTTCTTAGTTTTATTTGAAAGCAGGTCAAATAAATCGTAAGGAACAAACTAGCATACAGCATCCCTCCATGATTCTGCTTCAGTTTCTGTGCCCATGTTAACACTTTGAATTTTTGCCCTAACTTCCCTTCATGATGGACTACACATGTAAGCCAAACACACTCTTTTGTTCACACATTGCATTTGGTCATGGTGTTTTTATAACAGCAATAGAAATCCTAACTAAGACAATATGTGTTTTTAAAAGTAAAATATGTCACTGACTATCAATGTATTTTATTAATTATCTTTTGCTTTACAAACAACTCTATGGAGTATAAAATTTATATAAACTCAGTCAGAATATATAGTTTCTCAATTTGATATTTAACTCTTTGGTCATTTCATATATGAATCCTGTATTGACATCACATCCACAGCTCCCCTTTTCCCATGCTCTTACATGTTCTTTACTTCTCTCAAATTTGCAGGTATCATATGTGATAGGATTATAATTGCTTCACCTCACCCCCACAGCTCTCTTACTGCCCCCTGACAGCCTGAGAGTTAATTCTTTAAGAACAGTCATCCAATATTGTAGGTGCATTTTTGGGGGGCCACCAACTCCCAAATAATGACACAGGGCCTTATAATTATGAAATCATGGCCTTAGCTTAGGCTTCTTCCCAACTAGCTCCTAAGACTTAAATTACATATTTCTATTAATCTGTGTTCTACCACATGCCTCCTTACCTCTCCTCAGTACAGTACGTCCCACTTCCTCCATGTGGCAAATTCTACCTGTTGCCATGTGACTTGTGGCATTTACTTGTCCTCTGGCATGTCTCACTCCCTCTTCATCTGTCTGGCAACTCTGCCCTTCTTCTCAGTATCTTGAAAATCTTGGGTAGCTATTGACCAATCAGCTTTTTATTAAACCAATCAGAGTGACACACATTCATAGTGTACAAAAGTATTATTCCACAACAAAAATAGAATTAAATAAGGAGATAGGAACATTGAAGAAAAGCCAAACTGAATGATGATGGAAATGAAAAACTCAGTAAGCCAAATAGTTGTCCAATGGAATTCCTCACCAGCAAAATAGTCTATGTGGAACACAGAATTTCAAGGCTTACAAGGATTGTATAAAAATAGATTATTTAATCAGGTCCAAGGATGTGTTTTATTTTCAAATAAGTGAATATAACATATACAGTATTTGGGACACCATGAAAAGGCACATTTGTGCACAATTAAAAAAGAGAAGAATTCATTGCCAAAGCAATAGTAACTGTTTTCATGGAAACCATAGAAGTAAATTTTCAAATTAAAAGAAGTGGTTTCACATTCATACACAGGACATTCATACAAGAACAAAAAAAATATTAAATGCTTTTAGAGAGAAGGACTAAGTCTCATTAAAGCAGGCCCAGCAGAATAACTGCTGACCTTTCTCAGAAAACACCCAGAAATGCTTGGAAAGGTGTGGTGTGTGAAGTCCTGCTGTATAAGTGTTGCTTTTATTGGTTAATTAATAAAGACGCCTCTTTGGTCTGTGACAGGAAAGAATAGAGCTTTGCAGGAAAACTAAACTGAATGCTGGGAGAAAGTAGGTGGAGTCAGTGAGAAGTCATATAGCCCCACCAGAGACAGGTGCCACATGGAACTTTACCCCTAAGCCACAGCCACGTGGTGATATACAGATTAATGGAGATGGGTTAGTCTTTATTTATTCATTTATGTCATGTGCGTATGCACACGGAGATATATATGTTATGTTATAAATTGTAGAACAGAGGACAACCCGTAGGAATGAGTTCTCTCCTTCTCAGATGTGGGTTTCAGGAAAATAAGTTCAATGCCTCAATCATATTTGCCTTTGCCAACAGAGCTATCTCATTAGTCCTAATAATTCATTTATTTTAAATACAGATAACATTGTTTCATCTGTAATTAATTTAGATGAAGCTTTTACAATTTTAAATAGTAAGAATGAGTGGAATAATATGTGAATTTTATAGTAATCCTATAGGGGCCCTTATATTGATACTAATTTTCTGCATGAAACATTTACATATTTTATATTTCTATATTTTTCTAAATGTATTTTGTTTTCACTTCTTATAGTTGTTTTAAACCTATAATCCCCCCAAAAGTATGTATTTCTTGGTACTGAATGTTTTAGGTACATATATAGTGTCATTTCAGATTTATTTTAATAAATAAAGTCTGCCTGAACCTCTGAGAGTAAAAAGTCCCACTGATCCTTTTACAGACCATCTTATGGTAACACACACCTTTAATCCCAGTAACCACACTAGTTTCTATAGAAACTGGGTGGTGCATGCCATTAAAGACAGTGCTACATGCCTTTGATCCCAGCCCTAGAGAGGAATATAAGATGGGGAGAGACAGCTCTCAGACACAGTCTCCTACTGAGATTCCAGGAGGAAGGATCGCCATTTCAGACTGAGGTCCAGGTAAAAGCCAGTAGCTGACCGTTTTGCTTTTTAGGTCTTCAGGTTGAACCTCAATTTCTGACCTTGAGTTTTTACTAATCATGCTTCATTTAGTGAATAAATGTCATACTTCAATGAATCTCCATGAACATTCCTTAATAAAATAACCACCTTCCTGTCTTCTAAAGGAAAAGTACTAGAAACTTCTGGGATTGTCCCTATTCATGATTACATGCAGCATGTCTCTTCCATCCACAGCCGTGGGGCTACTTATTAATAGGAAAGTATTACTATGATACATGACTAAGCAAAAACAAATACATAAAATTGCATAAATAACTGAGCATTTTTAATGTCAATAAATTCAGCTTTTAATTTATTGAATTCTACTCACTTCTCTCTTACAGCTTTGTCAGTAGCAATCCTGAAATTATTAATAATCATAAAATTTGCAAATGATAATTGTGGGTCAAGGAAATTAGTAGTGGAGGAATGGAGAATGAAATCCCATTATCCTATCAAAGCTATAAAATCAATAAATATGTTAATATAACTTAGAGAATTTATCATGAATGTCTTTACCATCATTCTTGATAATAGTTATCCATTATTTGTTAGCATATTAATTTCAATCTACATATATGTAAACACTTTGCATTTGTTTTCATATAAAATTATATTCATGATATTTATTTTTAAATATATATACTACATAAGCATAAAATATTATGTATATATAAAACCTTTGTGTATGTGTTTATATAAATATCCTGGTAAATTATAATACCTATCTTAACTTTAAAACAGAACTTTTACATTTTATGAAATGTATCCTTTTACTAATCTATAATCTTTATTTTATGCAGCCTAAGTAAGAATGCAAGGGTTATAAGGACAAGGCTTTTTTTCTATTTGGTTCTTAGAGATAATCTAGACTCAAGGCATTCAACGCGTTTTGTGCATGAATTAGTCCTAAAATGTAGGAAATTGCAATATGACAGTGAAATTTATGAATAGTGAATATTTGTACAAAAGATATTCACAAATTGTTTGAAAACTATTTTCTGGTGGATACAATTTTATTTTAAAATAAATAAAATTTAAAGTATTCTTTTTTAACACTGTGTAATGATTTACTTCTGTTAGCCTGGCATTTAGGAGCCTTAAGCAGAAGGAATGCTGTGTTTAAAGGTGCAAAGTAAGACCCTTATTCAGGAAAGCAAACTAATATATCAATCAATAAACAAAACATAGTTTTAATAAAGACAACTCATTAGTGCTTATTAATCTGGCACTTTGATTTTTTTAATTTTGTATATTATATTAATTGATTTTTAGTAATTTACTGGATTTCTTCTCACTTTTAAGCTAAAATATGATTTTACTATTATTTGATTTCTATGTTATTTTTATGCAGGATAAGGGGGTTGCTTTATTTATTTGTTTCATTTATTTATTCATTTGTTCTTTTGTTGATGAAGGGAATAATACACTTTATAAATGTTTATAAACTTTGGATCTAATAGTACGATGAAAAACTCATAGCCTGCCTTCCTTGGAAACAACAACGACAAAAAGACACCACATTGGCCATGGGGCCTGTGATCCTTGACCCAAAAGTTCAATGTGCTTTCAAAACCTGTGACTTCAGAACTGAAGCTAGAAAACCAATTCCACCTCCTGCTGCTGCTGCTTTGGATGATATCATGGAGCATTTGGAGAAATGCCTTCTCAAGCACAGCATGGGGGAAAATGCTGTCTACTGAGAGAAAAACAACCTGGGCTGCACACACCTGGCAGAGCATCTCCCTTGCCTTCTGGCTTCATTGAAATGTGTGTTCTTGGCAGAAAAGTGCACCTGATCTCTCTGCCACTCTCTGATTCTCTATGACTCTGTCTCTTTATCTCACACACACATAAAATGCAACATATACATACAAAACTCAAACACCAATATCCTGTAAAACACCACCTGTTGTGGTAAAACACCTCCACTTGTGTCTTGATAACTGAAACTTCTGTTTAAAATTCTTTCTCTTTTTTTTTTCTTGACTTTCATATACAATAATCATAGGATATCAAGAACTTCGACTTTTCTGCCATTGTGACAAGTGATATGCCATCAACTTTCATATTGGCCCTTTTTGCCATAAAAGCTGAAATACTGAGATGTACAGACTTTTGTAGATTCCCCCACCCAAATTCCATATTAATTGCACAGCTATGTGCTGTTAAAGCACCTATATTTATTTCTATTAAGCCTATTTCTCAGGAATTCTCTGTCATTATTTAGAGATTATACTGACAGCGATATCTACAAATCTCCAAACAGTGCTACCAAATAATAGTTTCAATTTATTTTAGAAGGGGTTTTCTCATCCTCAATATCAATAAAATAAAAATAGGGAGGAATATAATTTTAAAATAATATTCATTCCACTTCAAAAAGCAAATATCTTATATGTGAAAATCTTAAACTAATAACATAATAAAGTATACTATTCTAAAATAGATATTTTAAGATTAAACCTTTTTTTTACTATTTTTTCCTTTCGTTTTACATACCAACCACAATTCCACCTCCCTCCTCTCCTCCTGCTCCCTCCCCCCACTTCTCTGCATCCCATCCTCTCCTCAGAGAGGGTAAGGTCTCCCATTGGAAGTCAACTAAGTCTGGCATATCCAATTGAGGTGGGACCAAGTTCCTCCACACTGCATCAAGGCTGAACAAGGTATCCCACCATGAGGAAAGGGTTTGAAAAAGCCAGTTCATACACCAAAGATAAATGCTCGTCCCACTACTGCCAGGGGTCCCACAAATAGACAAAGCTACACAATTCTCACGCACATTCAGAGGACCTAGGTCAGTACCATGCAGGTTCCCCAACTGTCAGTCCAGAGTCCATGATCTCCCACCAGCTCTAGTCAGCTTTCTTTGTGGGTTCCATCCTCCCATCATGATTCCCCCGCCCCCACCGTCCTGCCTCCTTCTCTTCTAGTGGACTCTTCTTTTTCTACTGTACTCCAGATTCAGACAAATGCTTGGCTGTGAATCCTTTCATCTGTTTCCATCAGTTACTGGATGAAGGTACTGTGATGACAGATTGGGTAGTCACTAATCTGATTACAGGGGAAGGTCAGTTCAGTCACCCTCTCCACTATAGCTAGAAATCTTATCTGGGGTCATCCTTGTGGATTCCTAGGAATTTCCCGAGCCCCAGGTTTCTCCCTAGCCCCATAATGAATCCCTCTATCAAGATGTCTCTTTCATTGTTCTTTTGCCCGGTCCCTCCCCTCAATGGACCATACTGTTTCCTCATGTTCTCATCTTGATTCTTTTCCCTCTGCTCCATCTCTTCCTGATCCCATTTTACTCAGGAAATCTTTCCTGCTTCCCCTTCCTAGGATGAGCCATGCTTGCCGTGTCTTCGTTACCTAGCTTCTCTGGGGCAGAGGACTGTAGCCTGCTTATCTTCTGCATTACATCTAAAAACCACTTATGTTTGAGTACATACCGTGTTTGCCTTTCTGAATCAGTGTTACCTCTCTCAGCATGATTTTTTCCCTAGTTCCTACATGCAAATTTCATGATGTCACTGTAATTGTTTGTTTGGTTTACGATGTAATACTCCATTGTGTAAATGTACCACATTTTCTTCATCATTTCTTTTTTTTAAGGTCATACTGTCTCGTAAATAATTTATTCTTTTTTTATTTTATTTTTATTAAAAATTTCCACCTCCTCCCTTCCTCCCATTTCCCT
>LOJH01054411.1:0-12031 GCA_001685095.1 Ellobius talpinus
GATGTTTTCTAGCTCCATCCATTTGCCTGCAAATTTCAAGCTGTCATTTTTTTTGGCCATGTAGTACTCCATTGTGCAAATGCACCATATTTTCCTTATCCATCCTTGGGCCGAGGGGCATTTAGGTTGGGAAATGTACTTTTTAAGTGAGAAATTTAGTACATTTATATTTGAAGATTTTAAAATTTTCATTTTGATATTGAAAGAAAACTATCTTTAAAAAATAAAGAATGTAATAAAAATACACCCAAGAGCCAGATGTGTTTGGTTTGAAGTGTGGGACAGAAACTGAGCTGCTAGGAAAAGACCCAAGCTGTACACAGCCCTTATCTCAGCACTTCTCTCTCTGCTGCTCTGAAGCTTTGGGTCAAAACTGCCCCTTTCTCTAAAAATAAAAACATGTGAAACTGCACAAAAAGCACACTACATGTTTAAAAAACTATATGTTTGTGTGTGTGCCTGTGCCTAGTTGTGTATATGCACATGTGTGCAGTTGCCCTTGGAGAACAGAAGAGGGTATCAGATGTCCCTGGAGCTGGAGCTAACTGGAGTTGCAGATGAGATGTGCTGCCTGATGTGACTGCTGGGGACCAAACTCTGGTCGTTATAAAAGACCTAAAGCTGGGACCTTCATCTTCCTCTGTGGGAAAAAAAGTAAAAATAAATAAAAAAATGAAACATCAAACTGAATCTTCTTGGTTTGCTAGCTTACCTTAAAAATGTTTTCCCAAGAGATGGCTCTATTCTGGTTGTTTTTACATTTATCCTTGGAGCAGGAGCTGAGGATATACAGCTCAGTTAGCAGAGTGCTTGCCTTGCATTCATGAGGAAGCCCTTAGTTCAATCCCCAGCTCGATACAGAAGGAGAGGAAAAGAAACAAACTGCGCTGGCTAGGTTTTGTTTTGTTGTTGTTGTTTTGTTTTGTTTTGTTAATTTGACTTGACTTAAACTGAGTCATTTGGGAAGAGTGGATGTTAATTGAGAAGCTATCTCCTTCAGATTGGACTGAGTTATAAACCCCTGCCTGGTCTTTACTGAGCAACAGACAAGTGATGTGCAAGATTGTACCCTCCTGAGTTCTCAGCCAATGAGGAAAGAGAAGGAAGGACCTGCCACCAGGGCAATAAAAATCATTCTTTGCACTCCTGAGGCACACCCTCCGCGTCTCTCTCTAATCTCCATTGGTGGTGCCCGGCTTTGCACTCCTGAGGCACACCCTCCGCGTCTCTCTCTAATCTCTGTTGGTGGTGCCCAGCTTTGCAAGGCTTACATGAATGGCTTTACTTTTGCTGTTCTTAGTCCCCCATTTAATAGTTCCTCACATCTGCCAGTCGGTGGAAGAGAAATTCTCTGCAGTGCAACTGCGAGGCCAAGGGTCATGACACAGGGTTCATGTGAGCCTTGCCACAGAGAGAAGGGCTGACAGAATACAGCTCTTCCAGAGGACAGGAGGGACAACCATTCTTGGTAGCTTTTCCTCTGCAAGCAGCCTAGGGGCTCTCTGAGATGCCTCCTTTGTCCGGTGTGGGGTATTTATTTATTTATTTATTCCTGAACAGGACACTGGTATTTTCTTAAGATACCATTTTGTTTTCTCTTTGGACAGGAATCTTTGCATATATGAATTACAGGGTTCCCAAGACAAGGAAAGAGATTTTTGAAACCCTAATCAGGGGCCTGCAGCGGCTGGAGTACCGGGGCTACGACTCGGCAGGTAGGTCTCTGAGGACACCCCACAATAGCTGGTTCTCTTACCCTTGTTCTTTGTGGCGGGGACTTTTTCAGCCTTGGAATTTCCCTGACACTTCTTAACATTCCTTTATTAATATAATAACTGGTAGTTTCCTGGTGAAAGACTACACTTCCCAGTTTCCCTTGCGGACTATGGGAGTGATTTTTGCCCCTTTAAGGGGCCACATCCCATCTTTTATAGGCATTTTGGTCATCTGCACACATGGGTGGTAAAAATGCCCCCTCACAGGGCATAAACATTGCCCTGCCTTAGGGCAGACCTAGCCTCTTTCTTTCCCACCTCAGTCTCTCTACAGCTGCTTTTAATAATCCAAGAATAACCACACTTGTTCATTAAAGATGTTTCAAAACTGTAGAAAACATTTTATTTTTAACAGTAGAAAAGCAAACACAAGGGTTAAAAAAAAAGATCTCTAACAAAATCTCGATCAGACATAGCTTCATCAGTATTGCTCAAAGGCACAAAGTTTCAGTTGTGTGAGATGAATGTGTCCTGGAGATTCCCGGGGCAGCTTCGGGAACATGGCTGACAGTACGGTACTGTGTACTTTAGCATTCATAAGAGAGGAGACCTCGTGTTAAATGCACACACGTACGCTAATGTTGATGGAGGAGAGAAATGGTGAGGATGGTCCGGAAAGAAATCAGGTGAAGAAGTCAATGCCATGGATTTGGGGGTCTTTCCACTGGTAGGTCCCCATCTCTTAGCCCACCAAGCTGGGTACATTAGATAGATATGTAGCCTTCTGCCTTCCTATCACACCTCATTAAATTCCCTTCTAGCAGTTTCTTGGCACCCCTGCTGTTGTGCAGTGATATTATCTAGGTTGAGAATGGAGAGACTTTTGTAAATAAATTTTCTTTCTTTTTCCCCCCCTTAGCCATCATTATGCAATTTGTAACATTTAATAAGTCAGGATGTTAAAGATTAAGCTAGTTTTGCTGTACGGTGGGGGCCATGGTGGTGCACATCTTTGATCCAAGCCCTCAGGAGGCAGAGGCAGAGGCGGCAGACCGATCTCTGAGTTCACCGCCAGCCTGGTCCACAGAGTTGAGTTCCAGGACAAACAAGGCTACACAGAGAAACCGCGGCTTGACCACAAAACAACAAAACAAAGCAGATGGAACCCAGGCCCTTTCACACAGCCCCTGTGGTTTTACACTCCTCCTTCACTTTCAAAGCCCTTTCTTTTTTTTAAAGATTTATTTATTTATTATGTATACAGTATTTTCAGTATTCTGTCTGCATATGTGCCTTCAAAGCCCTTTCTAACTCACTTCCCAGTCCTCATCAGGTGGCTGTCTCGAGGTTCCCTCTTCCACTGGCTAAATGTTTAATTAAGTACGAATCCAGGAGACTGGGTAACCCTCTTGTCTGTCATTGTAAATTCTTTTATTAAAGGCCAATCCCTACAAGGTTTACAGGCATGCAAATAGAGGGAGCTAAGAGGTCACAAGCAAAGAGCACAGCAGGCTAAGTGCCTTTGAGTGGCCTCTTGCCTTTAAATGTGGGTGTGGCAGCCAAGCCCAGGATCCCTGCACACTCTGCTATCATTGCTACTTTGAAATTGACCTGGGTTTGTCTTTCATGGGTTTGTCTTTCAAAACAGATAATCTTGAAAACGAGATAGTTCTCTTTGATCCGGAAGCTTGGGGGAGAAGTGTGGAGGTAAAGGCTGAGGGAGGGTGTAGCTCTGGCTTAGTGTGTATGAGTTCCTGGGTTAGAGTCTCCAGATGCACCAACTGCAACCAATAGTACCTTGTGGCCCTAATCCTGGGTGGTTTACTCAGCTCCTGGTAAGGGGCAGGGAGGCCCCAAGATACCAAACTCTTGGGATGCTCTCGTCCTTTCTATAAAATGGCACAATATTTGCAACATTTGATCTATTGTCACCTCCTCCCAGATACCATCCTTAGATTATTTATATATAAAGCAATATAATGCTGTATGAATAGGTTTTGTTTTTACAATGATTTGTCTCTTAGCTAATGATAAGAAAAAAACATGTTCAGTACAGATGCAATTCACTTGTTGGTGTGTATACATGTGTTTGAGTACACCCATGTATGTGACTGTACATATATGTGGGTGTGGAAGCCAGAGATCCATTTTATTTTCTGAGACAATGTTTTTGTTGACTTGGAACTTATAGATTAGTTAGGCTGAATGGCTTGTGAGTTCCCAGGATCCAACCACCTGTCTCTACCAGCCTTGAGATTACAAGCATGCACCACCATGCTTATGTTTTGTTTTGTTATTTCGAGACAGGATTTCTCCATGTAGTCCTAGCTATCCTGGAATTCACTCTGTAGGTGAGGCTGGCTTTGAACTCACAGAGATCTGCCTGCCTCTGACTCCAGCGTGCTGGGATTAAAGGCATGCACCGATGCCCAGCTCATGCCTGGCTTTTTATGTGTGTTCTGGAGACTGAACTCAGATCCAACTTAGCCTCTATTTTATTTTCAAGACTTCTGATCAGCTGTTGGTTGGTTCACATTAGGGACTTGAAGCCTTAGACAGATATGACAGCTGCACCTTGTGGTGACAGAACTAAAATCCAACATGAAAAATGTTCATGTTTTTAATTTTATAATATTCTAAAACAAGTAAACTGCTTTACTGTGACGGATATGTGAACAGTGGTTGCCTCTTTGGAGTAGGGGCTCTTTCTGAGTGTTTCTGAGGGTCACGTTGGCAATAGGCAAGCATCAGAACTATGTGCTTTCTGTAAACTAGGTGTGGCCATTGACGGGAATAACCATGAAGTCAAAGAAAGGCACATCCATCTTGTGAAGAAAAAGGGGAAAGTGAAGGCTCTGGATGAAGAACTTTACAGTAAGTAGGAAATGCTCTGTTTCAGAGTGATGGCTGGCACACAGGTCCCTTGAAAATACATCATTGTCAACAGCATTTGAGACTGAAAATTTGTCTTCACTTGGGTGACTATCAGAAGGGTTAAGGCCATGTTGTAAGACTATCTCAAAGTATAGGATGTTTTATTTTAAGCAGCTCTATGTGGAGACTCTAAAATATATTTTAATACTTACACATTTATTTTGATTATTCTGGCACACAATACTGCTTTTTTACTTATATATGTATGTATCCTTTTCCTTACTAAATCAACTTATTATGATTAAGAAATAAGGTTAAGTCGGGTGGTGGTGGTACACGCCTTTAATCCCAGCACTATGGGCGGATGAGTTCAAAGCCAGTCTGGTCTACAGAGTGAGTTTCAGGACAGCCAGGGCTACACAGAGAGACCCTGTCTTAGGAAACAAAACAACAACAACAAAAATGAAAAAAAGAAAGAAAAGTAAGACATAGTGGCCCTAGTTTGTAATCCTAGCACCTGGGAGGCTAAGGCAGAAAGAACTATAGCTGTCAATTTGAGGCCAGTTTGGTTTATGTATTGAGCTCCAGGGCTACCATGGACCTGGCTCAAAAGGGAAAATGAAATGGGTTCAGTTACTGATAAACACTAAGTAAAACTTAACAACATAGGTGGTACCCAGATGTGGTAGATCCCTGTGGTGTCTGCCATGTGTGACTGACATTAAAGGTAGGTCATCAATTAATATGGTATGTTTAATATAATGAAACTACTTTGTCTTAGTGGTGCTACGCCAATGCTCTTTTTCCTCCTCTCTCGAGACAGGGTTTCTCTGTGTAACCCTGGCTATCTGTAAACCAGGCTGGCCGTGAATTTAGAGATCTGCCTGCTTCTGCTTTCCAAGTGCTGGGATTAAAGGCATGAGTCACCACTGCCCAGCTACCAGAGCTTGTTTTTAAAGTACAGACAGTTGTCCAAAGAGATAGCTTTGCTTGCCACACAAGCCCTAGAACCAGAGTTCAGATCCTAGTACCTCTTTAAATGTCAGGTAGGCATGGCAGTAATTCCAGCTGTCAAAAGACAGAGACAGCAGGGCCGTGGTGGCAAATATCTTTAATCCCAGCACACAGGAGGCAGAGGCAGATGGACTTCTGTGAGTTTGAGGCTAGGCCTGTTTACAGCGTGAGTTCCAGGACAGCCAGGTCTGCACAGAAAAACCCTGTCTCAGAAAAACAAAAAAACAAACACACACACACACACAAACAAAAAACAAAAAGGCAGAGACAGAGGATCCACTGAGCAAGCTGGCAAGCCAGACTAGCCACAATGGGTGAGCTCCTGAGTTTAATGCAAGTCCTTGCATCAATAAGGTGGCCACCAATCAGGGAAAACACCCCGGCATCAACCTTCAGCCTCCACACACATGAAAACGTTTATATACATACCACGTAGACACATGTGTGCAAACACACATGTACACACCACATATGCACACAGACAAACACTCATGTACAGCATACATGAATACAGCAACTGGTTTTCTTTTTGTTTAGAGCAAGATAGCATGGACTTGAAGGTGGAGTTTGAGACACACTTTGGCATTGCCCACACACGCTGGGCCACCCACGGTGTTCCCAATGCTGTCAACAGTCACCCACAGCGCTCAGATAAAGACAATGGTAAGTGGATCCTGTTCAGGCTAACTCTACCTCTCCCTGAATGACCCACCAGAGATGATCCTGACCAGAGTGGCTTCCACGCCCACCTCAAAGTGCCTTTCTCACCTGCCGAATCCTCTCGAGACATCTAAGCATCTACTCCCCTAACACCCTGGTGGGTCACACTGGGCCTCAGTCAGGCCAACCCCTGGTCCCCTGGGTGCTGCTGTCCTAGGACACAGGTAATGATGGCATTTTCTCACAAGGGCTCTTTGGAATTCATTCCAGGAGTGAAATAAAGCAGCGCATTGGTTCATTTTTCATCACTATAGCAACATACCTGGGGCCGAGAACTTATGAAGAAAGGAGATTTATTTAGGTCTCAGTTTTAGGGACAGAAAATCTGTGATTGGGCAGGGCATCTGTCTGACCTCTGGTGAGGCTACTCTTGGCTTCAACACCACGTGCTAAAAAGGCAGAAAAGGAAACCGACTGCGTGAAGTAGGGACCAAGTGTGCAGCCTCACTCTGTAACCATACACACTCTCCAGAACTAGTGAGGATCCAGTGAGCATTCTATTAGTTTCTTTCTTTTTTTTTTATTAGTTTCTTCTGCAAGCATGTCTCCAATAACTTCCCAGAAGGTCCCATCTCTTAAAGGTTCTACCACCTGTCACATGATCACCCTGGGGACCCAGTGTCACATGCAATGAGCTCTTGAAGGATATACTCAACCCATAGCAGAATAGTATGAGAAGAACAATGTGTTCTAGAAGGCTAGGATCCTAAAGAGAAGCTTGGAGCTCCTTCTACATCCAGCTGGCCTCATTTCCCTGCCCCACAGAATGGTCCTGAGTGAAGGCAGACGACACTGCCAATCACGGTTAGTGTCTAGGTACCTCTCCAAGCCCTGGACCCCAGAGTCAGGGCTCAGCAGTTAAGAGTTTAAGGTTTTGAGGTGGGGAGAGGCTGCAACCACACAGCCTCCGGCCCTGCCTAGTGACAAGGCCAACCCTACCAGAAGCTCCTCATTTCAGAATACACTGTGAGCCAGGCAGTGGTGGCACGCGCCTTTAATCCCAGCAGAGGCAGGTGGATCTCTGTAAATTCAAGGCCAGACTGGTCTACAGAAAGAGTTCCAGGACAGCCAGGATACACAGAGAGACCTCATCTTGAAAAACAAAAACAAACAAACAAAAACAAAAAGAACTAATGTGCCAGGTGGTGCACGACTTCATTTGACATAAGTAATTTTGGAAGCTGGAAGCCTTCTTGATAATATCCAAAGAAAGAGTTCCACACGGGGTCAGCTGCTGGATGTTTACCATTAACAGGCAGGTTACTTCGGGTGTAAGCTGCAGAGAACGATGCAAGCATCACCATCACTGCAAATGAGACCTGATTGCCACACGTCTCGGGAAGTGTCCAGTGTCCAATCGTCTCCCTTAGCATCTTGCTTGACCATCACTTGTAGCTATCACTTCTCTCTCCCCCAAACTTTTCTTTCAGAGTTTGTTGTCATCCATAATGGGATCATCACAAATTACAAGGATCTGAGGAAATTTCTGGTAAGGGGCTTCCCCTGGCTAACTCAAATCTGAGTCAGCATTGGTCTTCCTCCTGACACTTTCACTGAGCCTGTGCCCCTCCCAAAACAAACACAGGAACTGAGTGAGACCCACTCTGGGCCCTGTCACAACTGTGAGTGGGAACCTTACCCTCAGCTGGACCACCATGTTCAGGCCTTGTCTGGGGAGAGATACCAGGGCTTTAGTGTTTTTTTCTCCAGGCTGCTATGGTTTCACAGGATCAAAATAATGTGAACTGGGCTTCGGCGGAGTAGCTTGTACTAGGTGACACACCCACTCAGACACCACGTAGACTGTGGGCTAGGAAGCCAGACGGTGAATGTCCACAGTGTGAAAAGGTCATGCCGTGTGAGCTGGGATGTGAGCGGGTTTGACTCACATATTTTATCATCACTACCGCTGTTTTGCAATGTCCAGATTAATGGTGAAGACAAGCTACTGAGGAGGGACAGTCTCTGGGAATAAGAGGGTGACTCAGAGGTGTTTGGCTGCTGGGTTCTGGCAGACGTTTCTCGTCCCTTCCCAGTTTTGCTTGTTCTTGCCTTAAGTCATATCATAAGGGACTAGAAGGGAGTTGGTCCAGTCAGCATTGCACAATGACCAAAATCTGTCACCCCCGTACAACTCCATCTTCCAGGAAAGCAAGGGCTACGAGTTTGAGTCAGAAACAGACACGGAGACCATCGCCAAGCTGATTAAATATGTATTCGACAACAGAGAGACTGAGGATATTACCTTTTCAACACTGGTCGAAAGAGTCATTCAGCAGTTGGTGAGTTACGAGTGCCGTCTGTCTAAATACATCTTCATTTTTCACTTGGACAGATCCGCACAAGGTGCTGAGGGGGAAAGAGAGTTCACATATAGACCATGTACTTACAGTGTTATATTCCTGTAGAATCTGGAGAAAGTCCAGTTTGGGGAGTGAATATCCATCAAAATGTTTGCTTCCTTTTAGCCCCTCTGAGACAGTGGCTGGCATTCTAATCTGTGGCTTTTATAACCATGGCTTGTGAGCACATGCGAACGTAGCTGTCACGGTTCATGTTGTCATCTCTCACGGTCATATGCTAATCAGATGGATGTGACTGATGTTGGAGACCTGGAACTGTAGCCTTTCCTCCTTGTCAGTAAAGCAGTCAGGGGGAAATGCCCACAATTAAGTACAAAATGGGAAAGGAAAGCAGGGAGGAGGGGAGAAGGCTGACGTGCATAGAGCACACAGGAATAGGTTTCCGAGCTATCTGGTTTTTAAGGGTGCCTAGCAACAGCTAGGGCACGAGAGATGTTTGCTGTTCCAGAAGAAGATAGTGGTTTTGTGATAGGAGAGATCAGAGCACAGGAAAATGCTGAAGTCAGTGGGAGGGGCCCAGGAAAGCCAGCAGGAGAAACTGGGGATGCGTCGGACAGCCAGACTCAAGAGCCACAGCTACTCCCAAAGGGGAATAGACACAGGAGCAATGAGCTTGTCCAGGTAGATAGACATGGGGGTTGGCGGCTTGTCCAGGGAGGTAGACATGGGACCCGGGGGGCTTGTCCAGGGAGATAGACATGGGACCCGGGGGCTTGTCCAGGGAGATAGACATGGGGGTTGGGGGCTTGTCCAGGGGAACAGACATGGGACCCAGGGGGCTTGTCCAGGGGAACAGACATGGGACTTGTCCAAGGAGAATAACTTTCCTCAGAGGAAACAGAGTAGGCAGGGCCTGTGTGGGATGGGAGTCAGGAAAAGGGGTTTGGCTATCTCAGAGCCCATCCCTATGGTACCGTACCACCCAAGAACTGGTCCAAGGCTACAGCGGCCTGGAAATGGTGTTCAAGTCCCAGAATCCAGGCCTCATTGGGTCAGAGAGTGCTGTGGGTTAGTATGCCGTGGTTTGGCATATGTCAGCGTACAGTAAAAAGTGTTTAGAGTGAATCTACCGCCAAAACCCTTTGATCTGTGCCACCCTCTTTTGGGGGGTCCATGATTTAGAGGTCCTATCTCTAAATTATAACATATTCTACAGTGCCATTCCTTGGTACTAGTATGAATTGGTTCCTAGACCCTAATTAGATACCCAAATCAAGTTTCAAATAAACTGTCATAGTATCTGTATATAACCTGTGCACATCACCCTGTGTGTTTTAAACTATCTCTAGATTATATTAAATATAATACCTAATATAGTGGGATCATGTAGATGATTGTTTCACTACATTGGGTACTCTAGGGAATAGTGGCAAGAACAAGTCTGGGCATGCTCACTCCGGGATAATTTTTCATGAAGAATTTAAATAAAAAAAAGACATTGGGTAAGATGGAGAGAAGGCTCATTGGTTAATACTTACTGATCTCATAGAGGACCCAGGTTCAGTTTCGAGCACCCACTGTAACTCCATTTCCAGATGATCTGTTGCCCTCTTGTGGCCTCTTTGGGCACTGCACACACATAGTGCACATAAAGTCATGTACACAAATACGCATGCACATTAATCAAATAAGCAAATCTCAGAAAAGAAATTGGTAGTCCTGAATTAGAAAAACTAGAGTCTAGTTTTAGCTTTGTGCAAACAACAAAGTGAGTCACAGTCACAGCCACAGAAATGATAATAAGAGAATTAACAAGACCAGTTTTCCTGGATGCTCTAAAGTCCAGGGACCATTCTAAGCACTTATGTGCATTAGCCTTGAGCCTCAAAGTCATACAGATAGAACTGCTGTCTTCTGGGTAGCAGATAAGGAAACTGAGGCATGAAAGTGGCTGAAGCAATTGCCTAATTAAGGGAAGGGATAAAGCCAGAACTGGATCCCAGGTTGGACCCAGTGTTGAGTTACACTGATCAAACCCTTGAGCCTTCCAGCTGCTCCCTGATCAGGCCCCTTCCTGAGGCTCAGTGCTGGGTTTCTCTAGCCCCATTCTCACTCTCTGCGGCTTTAGCTGCACCACTCTCCCCTGGGCATCCAAAACAGGAGTTCCTTGTGAGGTTGGACTTGGGCACTTGAGCATGAGGCCATCTATTTGGCTTTCGCTTTAACTGCATCCTCCGTAAGCTACCTCTGTACTCAGATTGTTATGCAACCCGTCTCTGCCACCGAGAGGAGCTGGGGTCTCCCTGCCTGGGTCATTGGCCTGCAGTGGTTTGATCAGTCAGAGCAATTGCTACTCCACAGGCCTTCACCTTTTTCTGCTGTGTTTTCAGGAAGGCGCCTTTGCATTGGTTTTCAAGAGCATCCACTACCCAGGAGAAGCTGTTGCCACAAGGTAAGGCATTAGTGCTTCCAGGAACAAAGACATAAATAAGATCAAATCATTTGGTTTGAGACACCAGGGCGTGTAGGGGCTCTTGCAAACTGCAGGGTGCTTGTTGGGTCTAAAGGACATCACTGTGCTGCAGTGGCCAGTGGTGCTAGAGCTCCTGTTTTTAAAACGGAAAACGTAGGTCAGGTGGTGGTGGTGCACGCCTTTAATCCCAGCACTCAGAAGGCAGAGGCAGGTGGCTCTCTGAGTTTAAGTCCAGCCTGGTCTACAGAGTGAGTGAGTTCCAGGACAGCCAGGAACCATGTCTCAAAAGAGAGGGGGGAAAACACAAATAAAAGAAAAAACGTACGATTGGATTTTTAATGTGAAATCTCCAGATTTTTTTAGAAGTTGACAACAAATTAATATTAGAAAATATATGTTGGGTACTGTGCAAGCCTTCCAACCTGAGTTTCATCTCTGGGATCCATGTAAAGGTAAAGAAAAGAACTGGTTCCACAAACTTCTCCATGCATGCTATACCATGCTTCCCTCGCCAATAATTAATTTCATTGTAAAAATTTAATAATAACAAAAAGTATTGGGGGTGAGGAGATAGCTGTCACTAAAGTGCTTGCTGTTCAAGCTTGACTTGAGTTTGATCCCCAGCACACACAGGCAGTTGAAGAGTGGGAGGAGTGAGAATATGAGCAAAGAGGTCAAGACCATGATGGGGACACCCACTGAAACAGTTAACTTGAGCTAATGGGAGCTCACCAATTCCAGCTGTACAGGGAAGGAACCAGCATAGAACCAAACTAGGCCCTCTGAACGTGGGTGACAGTTGTATGGCTGAGGCAGACTGTGAGGCCACTGGCAGTGGCACCAGGATTTATCCCTACTGATTGTACTGGCTTTGGGGGAACCTATTCTCTTTGGATGGATACCTTACTCAGCCTAGATATAGTAGGGAGGGC
>LOJH01054412.1:0-12031 GCA_001685095.1 Ellobius talpinus
GGCTCCCTTAATAAAGATATATACTTCCCTGCTCCCATATCCACCCTTCCTCCAGAAAGGGAGGTGTATTCCTGTCTGCATGTCATTTTGATTCTGTGTTTATTAAGCATGAATCTGAGTTTTTTAAAGAACATCTCACAGACCTTATTTGAGAAAACTCATGTCCACTTGTGATAACATAGAAGATTGAAGCAAGTTCTCATTTTCCTTTGTTGATATTTGGCCAAGAATTGGCAACCATATTTATTCCCACATGTGGTTCAACCTCCTCCCTCTGGTGATGAAAATTTCTGCTTCAGACTCCTGTGTCATGTTTCTTCTCCAGTCTCTCCAGCCTGTGGTGCCATGGCCATCTTTGTACCTACTTTTTACCAGTCCTCTGCCATTTTTTCTGTAACTCACTAGGGATTTCTCCAGGTTACCTTTCATATTACACCTATGCTATGAGGGGCCAAAGCTTTTGCAAGGACTAAAGCTGATCCTGAACCTGCATGGGTAGTATAATATATCTGCATGCTGGATTGTGGACATTCTTGCCTGCTTCTCCTTGGATGAATTTTGTGGCTCACACCTGTGAGTATTTTTGTTCTCTGTGCTGTTATTCTTTGTTCCTCCAAACTTTTCAGCTCAATATGTAATTACACCATGGTTACTCTGTATAATGGTACTTGTAATTTGTATGTATGTTTTCAGAGCAGAGTATTTTCTTTTGCATAAATAGTGGGTATATTCTTGCCTAGAAAATGCTATATTACCTGAGCTCTGCATTCCTTACTTGTCTATAGTTCTTTGTATAAAATTTTTGCTTCCTGAGCCATCTCCTCTCCACTATATCACTATATATATCACTATATATATATATATTACTTTATTTCTTGTTCAACTCACATTTAAGTAGTAATTTTAGTAAGCTTTTTACACGTGGAGCATCTGACCATACTAGGAGATGCTATCCCACATCAAATATCCTGTTTCTTTGGCTCTTAAAATCGTTTCCCTTCCTCTTCCACAACAATCCTTGAGTCTTATGTACAGAAGCTATATAGGAGATGTATCAGTTGAGACTGGACTCCACAACTCTGTATTTTGATTGGTTGCAGCTTTCTCTAATGGTCTCTTTTTTTGCAAAATGTCTCCTAGATGGAAGGTGAGAATTACGCTTATCTGTGGGTAGAAGGACAAATATTTAGAATATAGTTAGGGATTATGCTAACTAAACAAGTGGCAATTGAAGGTTCTTTTTCAAAAATCATGACATCATTAACTTTCCATAGTTGGTTTGTAGTGCAAGACATGATTTACCTCTTGTTGAGTAGGTCTTAAGAACAATTGGAGAGCTATTGGTTACTGTCAAGGTATCATTTCACTACAGGTTTGTTGTACCATGCTGGGTTTTGTTGTCATTCATAGGCATCATACCTAATAGGACTTTTGGTTTTCTCTATCCTTTGGAAGCCTGCATGGCACCTTCTGGCCCCATTCCAGACAGTCTTAACAAAAGAAGCTTTAGCCAGCAGGTTCAGTTCCATCTCAGAAGCCTGTAGGACCTGTGTCTAAAATACATGGTGTCTTCAGCAATTAGAACTTACCTTCCACTTCTGGAGGATAACCAAGGGCAATAGCAATAGCCTATGTTGTTTTCTGGAATTTCTGACAATTCAAAAGAAGGCTTTTTAAAAGAGGATGTTGGGGTATTGTTTAAACAGTCTTTGGATAAAGAAGAAGCATTTTCAAACCCAATGGGAAAATTTCATTTAAATTACACACACACACACACGTATATATTAAGGTTGTTTAGGTAGATAATTAATAGTTTTATTGCTTATAACTTTTCCTGATACATCTACAGTTAGTTGACCCCCTCCCTTCTCCTTCTGGATTCATCTCCCTCCATCACCTGAAGAAGAAATCCTTCTTGTTTTCCCCATTTTCTACTTCAGATCTCATCAGCCTGCTATTCCCATTGTTTTACTAGTCATGGTACTGGGTACTGATTAACATTTCAATATAGTTTTGATTTACATCAACTTGGTGATTAGTGATGCCAAAACTCTTTAATGTCATTTTAGTTTATTTATGAATATCTGATTTTGTGTGATTTCCTGTTTGGAAAAACAAAACAAAAAAATGCTTTCTGGGGAAATAAGGTGACTCAGCTAGTAAAGGTGCTGCCAAGCTTGAAGAGCTGAGTTTTGTCCCCATGTTCCATGTGGTAGAAGAAGAGAATCACTTCCACAAGTTGTCTTTTGTCTCTCTTCATTTATGTGCTGGTGAGTCTACAACAATCAATCAATCAATCAATAAATGATTAAACAATTTTAAAAAAAGTTAGAAAGGCTTAACAAAAGCTTTAAATTTTTCTACTTTATATGTCTATATTTTTGAGAAAGTCTCATATTGTGCACGCTGGCCTTGAACTTAGGGTTAACCAAGAATGACATTGAATAGCTATCCTCCTGTTATTGTTTCCTTCATAGTGTGATAACAAGGGCACTACCACATCTTAAACTCCTTGTAGAAATATCTGCACAGATTCCTTTCCCATTCTTAAGTGCAATTTTATTTTATTTATGATTTGGAATTTCTTATGCATTTTATTTCCAGGTTCTTATCAAGGACATGATTTGCAAATACTTTCTCCCATTCTGTGAGTTCTTTTCATATTTTATGCCTGGTGTGTTTTATGAATCACTGAATCATAATTAGAAAAGTAAATCTACCTTAGCAAGAATATTTTATTAAACAGAAATTCTCATTCTCCATGTATACCATATTGTAGCATGTTTCATGTGAATCAATAACTAAATATTAACTTGAATTTCTAAGATGAGCCATTTTCTATGAAAAATATAATAGTTTACTTTGTGTCCCAGTTATATATCAAGAATAGAAATTGGTTAATTTTTATATTCTGGTAGAAATATAGCAGTTTTTGAATTCATTGATTGTAGACCATGACACCAAAAATATGGTGATAAAACAAGAATTAAAATCATAGTGCATATATATATATATATGAGACTTGAGAAGACATCATTTGAGAAAATAGAGTGTAATGAGAATGAAATGAAAGAACATCATATCAGTGAAATTCTTTAATCAAAAGAGAAATTTAACAAGATACTAAACTGTGCAGATGTCTGAATCTCTTGAGTCCAGTGATGTCAGTGGAGTTCTGAAGAGAGGGAAAAAAGTATATACTCTATTGTTCTGGATTTAAACGTCTCCTTTTCCTTAGCAGTAAGATTCCCATCCAACTATGAATTACAATTAGATTATTAACATCCCAAAAAATAAATTTGATACTAGTCTGATAAGCAGAAAAAAACAAAACAACACAAAAATAATTGATTCAGCAAGTATCTTTTAATGTAAGAGGAAAATTAAACATGCTAAAGATTTTTTCTATCAGAAACATAACTTTTTTCAAGCAGATAAAAATTTTCATTTGATTTTTTATTTGGCAATTTTTAATTCTCTTTTTCATTTGGCAAACTTTTGATTATTTATTGTATTCATACTTGCTTATTAAACAAAATAAGAGGTCAAAAGTCATGTAATGAAAAATCTGAGAGTTGCTGTTCAGCAAGTTTTCAAAACCTATTAAGAAATTTAGGAAATTCATGGTTTTGGGAGTTGATAAGTCTAAAATTAAAAGTGGTATAGTTAATATTTTGAATGTATCCCCAAGTGCTCATATTGGTGTGTGAAATGATTCTGCTAGGAGGCTGTAGAAGCTCTAAACATAGGTCATGTTCAGACTTGAGGACATATGGGACAGACATTTGTTCTGTATTTTGAGAAGTGAGTGGCTTTCCTAGTCCCATTATGATAACTGCATATCCACAAGATACGAAATAATCATTCATGATTATTGAAATTAATCAGGACATAAAAGCATAAGCAAAATATTATACAATAACTTATAAATTTACTACCTTCAGGGTTTGCTATACAGTGGAAACCTGAGTGGCACAGAAAATCTATGCTAAAAATTTATAATATTATTTTGACTATATTGGTGGTGTAGAGAAACATTTTAATTTGGTTCATAGGAGGAGTCTGAAAACTTGGACTGTGGAATCTTGAGAAAACCTGAACTCCAAATAGAGATTATGAAAAATTTATGGTATGTACCTTAACTGGAGTTTTCTCCTCCTGCCTGGTCCCACAGGTACTTTTAAAATGACCACTCAGAGGTTTAATATTAATTACATATGGTTTGACCTATTAACTCAGGCTTATTATTAACTAGTTCTTACAACTTAAATTAACCCATTTCTATTCATTTAAATTTTATTACAAGGCTTGTGACTTGTTACCTTGCCTCTTGATTCTCGAGTGGCTGCTTGCATCTCCTTCAACTCTGCCTTCTTTTTCCCTTTATTCAGTTTGCTTTTCCTGCCTAGTTATATTCTGGCCTTCTATAGGCCAAAGCAGCCTCTTTATTAACCAATGGTAAAAAAATAAAAATAAAAAACATATTCACAACATACTGTTGAGCATCCCACATTATATGGAACCTGAGACCAGAATGCTCATAGAAACAGACAGGAATTTTACCACTGTTAAAGTTTTTACTGAAAATAATGATTCTGCATAAAATGGTCTTGAAGACATTCTTGGCATACTGTGGCAAATTCTCTGCTCTATCACTTTGTTGGAGGTATTTTCTCTGGTCTATCACTTTGTTGGAGGTAGAGCTCAAAGGTGTGGAATAGTATTGTTGGTATGAGAAAATTAAAGTAAATAACATGTTATACTATTGGTATTACTTACAATTTTACCCAAATTTACTGAGATTTGGAACAAAGTGGATCAGAGTAGAAGCATTTGAAAACCTTGAAATTTTGACAGAAAATGGGAGTATATGTAAAGTTGTGGCCAAGACACTTAATATTGCTAGGCCAACAAAAAAGAACTTTGCACTGGGAAATACCTAAAGAACTTTTCAAAGTCTGCAGGACCACCCTACTCAGAACAAGCTAAGATATATAAAAGTGGAGAAAACCAGGTCAGCTGCCACCAGACCTTCTCCACCCTCTCTGCTCCTGCACAAGCAAACTTCAGGGTCAGCTCTAATGCTGCAAAAGCACACCAGTTGCAGTCTCCCCCTCCCTGCCCACTCCTCCTGTGGATCCAACAAACATTCCCCATAGCCTCTACTCCCTGGCCTCATCCCAGCCCCAAATTCAGGTTGATAACACCTGCTCAAATACAGGCCACACCTGCCAGAACACCAGGTAGGCTGCTGCAGACTTCCTTCCTTCTCCATTCTCTCCATTCTCCCAGATCCAGTCCTCAGGATTATCCCTGGCACTACAACAGAGCACCAGTTGAAACCTCCACTACCTTACTATCTATGCTTCCTGTGATTCCCACAAACAATCCCTCCCTGGAAGTCCTCCCCCCTTTGTCATCGGGTCACATCCCCAAAAAGAGGTAGGTACCCCCTTTTCACCCTTTTCAATAACAAATCATGCCTCTCAGAAGACCAGGTAGCCTAGCCTGTCTATGGACCTTCTGCACTTTCTGTTCTCCCAGACCCAAATCCTCATGATCATGCATAGTGATGCAACAGAACACCAGTTGCACTCCCTTCCCCTCTTCTTGCATCATGTGAATCCCATAGACCATCTCCCTGGCCTCCCCTTCCTATAGGCTCCAAAAGCAGCAACTACTCATGAACAGACAGAGAAGGACAGGAAAACAGGCAATATACAGACAACATATACTAAGAAAATACAGTGAGAAACAGAAACCAAGCAATAAAACACCCACCCAGCAAAGTCAAACCTAGAATACAGCATCTAGTACTAGAAACACCATAAACCTGGATGCATAGAGCCAGTTTAAGAACACCATCATTAACAGCCAAGGCAATATGTCTCAACCAGAGCACAACTATAGTACCGCAGCATGCCCTACATATTCCCACATAGCTGACACACAAGAAAATATCTTACAACAAATTTTATCAGTGGCTCTTAACCTGTGGGCCACAATCCCTTTGTGGGGGGGTCTAATGATTCACCTGAGAGCATCAGAAAACAGAGATATTTACATTATAATTCATAACAAATTATAACAAAATCACGGTTTTAAAATAGCAATGAAAATAATTTTGTTTGGAAGTCACCACAAAAGGAACTGTATTAAAGTGCCCCAGCACTAAGAAGGTTGAGACCACTGAATTATATGAAGATGATAAAGGTCTCAAAGAGGAAATGAATACATTTCTTAAAGAAATCTTGGAACACATAAACAAATAATTGAAGTACATGAATAAATTCTTCAAAGAAATCCAGGAAAAAATAAAAAAGCAAGTGGAGGAAATGAATATGTCCCTTAAAGAAAAAGACAAGAAATAAACAAACAGTTGTAGGAAACAAAATTGTTCAAAACATCAAAATAGAAAAAGCAAGCAATCAAACAAAGGAAACAAAACCTAAGGGAATTCTGGAAATAAAATATTTAACAGTGCCAACAGGAACTACAGAGGCAAACTTCAACAGAAAAAAAGAGATGGAAGAAAGAATCTCAGGCATTGAAAATATATGATAGAATAATGGATATTTAGATCAAAGAAAATGTTAAATCTAAGAATTTCCTGACAAGAAGCATCCAGTAAATCTGGTACACTATGTAAAGATCAAACATGAGAATAATAAAAGAATCCCAGCTCAAAGGCCCAGAAAATATTTTAACAAAATCATAGAAGAAATCTTTCCTATCCTAAATAAGGAAATGCCTATAAAGGTACAGGAAGCATAAAGAACACCAAATAGCAGAGAAAAATGTAGAGCTCAATAAAAATCAATAAAAGTACTAACAAAACAAACAAGCAAACAACACCAAATAGTTTGGAGCAGAAAAGAAAGACCCCTTACCACATAATAATCAAAACACTATAGATAAAAAACAAAGAAAGGATATTAAAAGTTGCAAAGGAAAATGATCAAGTAATGTATAAAGGCAGACCTATTAGAATTATAACAGACATCTTAATGAAGACTAAAAGCCTGAAGGTTTTGAACAGATGTGCTGCAGACTCTAGGAGATCACAAATAGCTCAGGTTACTAAGCTCAAAAAGCCTTTCTAACACCATAGATGGAAAAAATAAGATGACAAAATAGTCCATGATACAGTCAAATTTCAACAGTATCTATCTACAAACCAAGCCCTACAGAATGTACTATAAGAAAATCTCCAAACCAAGGAGGTTAAAGTACATCCATGAAAACACAGGAAATAAATAATCTCACATCAGAAAAAAACAAAAGAGGGGATATTTGTTCATGTGCACATGTCCACAAAAGCATGAGCATAAACACAAACAGACACACACACACAGACAGCACAACCATCACCAGCAACAACAATAACAAACTAACAAAATTACCAATCATTGGACATTGATATTTCTCAATATCAATGTTCTCAATTCCTTAATAAAAAGACACATAACAACAGAATGGATGTAAAAACAGAATCCATCCTTCTGCTGCATAGAAGAAACACACATCAACATAAAGGGTAGACATTACCTCAGGGTAAAGTATTGAAAAAAGCTCATTCAAGCAAATGGACCTAAGAGACAAGGGGTTATAGCCCTTTTTACATCTACCAATATATACTTCAAACAAAAATTAGTCAAAAGTAAGGGAAAGAATCCTACTTACTCATTAACAAAAACATCCACCAAGATGGCATTTCAATTTTTAACATCTATACCCCAAACAGAGGGATACCACTTTTTGTAAAAAAAAAGAGAGAGAAATACAACTTAAATCACATACTGACCCTCACACACTGATAATGGGAGACTTTAATACCCCACTCTCACTCAATAAGGTATGGTCATCCAAACAAAAAAGAAAAAAAAATGCTGGAGCTAACTCATATTATAAACCATATAAACCTAAAAGATGTTTACTAAACATTCCACCCATATACTGATGTGGGATTCCCCCTCTGTATTCTGTGAATACCTTTGGTGAATAAAGAAATTGCCTTGGCTTCTTAATAGGGCAGAACTTAGGTAGGTGGAGAAAATTAAACTGAATGCTGGGAGAAAGAGGCAGAGAAAGAGAGAAGTCATGTAGCCCTGCCAGAGACAGATGCCAGAACTTTAGCCGGTAAGCCACAGTCATGTCAAGATACACAGATTAATAGAATTGGGTTAAATTAATATATGAGTTAGCCAATAAGAAGCTAGAGCTAATGGGCCAAGCAGTGATTTAATTAATACAGTTTCTGTGTGATTATTTGGGGTGTAAGCTAGCTGGGCAGCCGGGAAGAACAAGTGGCCCCTCTCCCACAACAATTAACAGTGGAAAAATAGTCATCTTAATAAAAGTAATCTACAGATTCATTTTAATACCCATCAAATTTCAATGTAATTCTCAGACATTGAAAGGACAATTATCAATTCATGCATTATAAAAAAACCCTCAGGATATCTGAAACAGTCCCCAACAATAAAACAACTTCCAGAGGTATCACCATCCCTGCTTTCAAGTTTTCCTACAGACCTATAGAAAAAAAAACACATGCTATTTACATAAAAAATATATTAGTCAATAGAATTATAAATCCACACACCTATGGACTCCCAAATTTTTTATAAAGATGTCAGAAATACGCACTGAAACTAAGACAACATCTTCACCAAATGGTGCTGGTCAAACTGGATATCTGCATGTAGAAGAATGCAAATAAATACATATTTATCACTCTGCAAATAAATCAAGTCCAAGTGAATCAAAGACCTCAACAGAAAGCCAGATACATTGAACCTAACAGAACAGAAAGTGGGAGGCAGACCAGAATACATTGGCACAGGTGGATTTACAGAACAGAACACTGATATCACAGTCAGTAAGATCAACATTTCATAAATGGGACCTCATGAAAATGAAAAGCTTCTCTAAGGCAAAGGACACCATCAATCAGACAATGCCACAGCCTACAGAATGGGAAAAGATTCTTGCAAACTCCAAATTTGATAGAGGACTAATTTCCAAAATATAAAGGATTCAAGAAACTAGATATCAAAAAACTAAATAATCTGTTTTTTAAAAAATGGGATACAGATATAAACAGGGAATTCTCAATTGATGAAACTCAAATGACTGAAAAAGAAATGTTCAACATCATTATCCATCAGGGAAATGCGAATCAAAATGATTCTTGAAATTCTACCTTACACCTGTCAAAATGGTTAAGATCAAAACCACAAGTGACAGTGGATCCTGGGGAGGATGTGAGAAAATGGGAACACTCCTACTTTGCTTGTGAAAATGCAAACTTGTACAGCCAGTTTGGAGATCAATATGTTGATTCATTAAAATTTTGGGAATTGATCTACCTCAATACCCAGCTATACCTCTGTTGGGCATATACTCAAAGGACACACTGTTTATCACAAGAACACTCACTCAACAATGTTCATTGAGGCTTCATTTATAAAAATCAGAAACAATAAAACAACCTAAATGTCCCTTAACTGAAGAATAGATAAGAAAATGTGGTACATTTATAAAATGAAATATAACTCAGTTGTTTAAAAGTAACAACTTGAAATTTACAGGCAAATTGACAAAACTAGAAGAAAATCATCCTTAGTATGGTAACCCAGACTAAGAAAGACAAATGTGGTATGTGCTCACTTCTAAGTAGATATTAGCTATTAATTAAATGATAATCAAGTTACAATTCACAGACCCGGAAGTTTAGGTTAAGATGTCTCTAGGTTGGAATCATGGATATCTTTGGGAAGAGAAAAAAGAATAGGCTTTGTGCATGGACTGGGGGCTGCTGGGGATGGGAATATGAGGGATCAGGTAAAGACCTGATGGGGGAGTGATGGAGGGAGAGAGTACAGGGAGAGATAGCTATAATTGGAGGTCATTTGGGGGTAGTGTGGAAATCTAGTGCAGTGAAAACTTCCTGGAATCTAAGAGTGTGACCCTAGTGAGGAATCCTAGTAATGGGGGATATGGAGTCTGAACTAGTAATCTTTTGTAGCCAGGCAAGGAAGGATTCCATTGTTGGGCTGTATTGTATTTAATTGAGGTTTGGCCTTGGAGTTCTATGGAGATTTCCAAACAATGCAGTTTTATGTTAGAAAAGAGGGTTACTCTCTTAAAATTGACAGTGGGGCCCTACTGCCAAGGAAAATATCCACAAAGCTCTATTCACATAGCTCACTGGAATAGAGAGATCAAGCTGGTGCTTGCATGAAACCTTTGCCCATATATTCTAGCACTTCTTGGAATGTGAAGGTCCTCTGCATACATGTGGTGGTTGTTTATCTTGTTGTGTTTGTGGGGCACATAACAGTGGGTATGTCTCTGAATCTTTGGCCTATACTTGGGACTCTTTTCCTCCCATTTTGTTCCCTTGTCCAGCCTCAATATTACGGTTCTTGCTTTGTCATATTGTATCTTATTTTGTCCTGTTTGGTTGTTGTCACTGGGAAGCTTGCTTTTTTTCTGATGGGAAAGAGAAGGGGAGTGGATCTGGATGAAAGAGAAGGTAGAGGTGACCTGCAAAAAGCAGAGGGAAGAAAAAATGCTCAATATATAGTATATTAGAAAAGAATCAATTTATTTCAACAAAAATAAATAAATAAAATAGATGTATAAAGGTGAATATGTGCCTCAAAGACATTTGTGAATATAATTATTTGAATATTTATTTTATTTTAATTATGCACATATGCATGTGAGAATTTGTGTCCTCATGAGTATACAGGTTTCTTCATAGGCCAGAAGTGTCAGTTTCCTCATTAACTAAAGTGACAGGTTGTCTTTAACCACTCAGCATAGGGGCTGGGAAACAAACTTAAATTTTACACAAGATTGACATTCATTTTTAACCTCTAAGCCACCTCTCCAGGCCACATATAATTATTTGAGAGGAGCACCCTGGGGCACTCTTTTCTTCCTGGTTAATCTAAGAAATCATTGTTTTCCATTTTCCCTAAAGCTATATTTCCATTTGAATCCATACAGTCATTCTCCTTAAAGCAATGACTCCAATAGGTTCCAGTACAGTTTATGCTTTTGACAGACATTGCAACCATCTATTCATGTAGAATGTAAGCTTATGATATCATGGTGGTTTCTACCGACATTTCAAAGGAAATGATAGGATATTTAATGTGTAGGATGGTTGAAATCCTTGCATGTTTGCTAACCTTAAAAACGTATATATGAATCTCAGTAGATTATTATGAATGGGTAAAATGGGCTTAAAAGACATTTGCAGTATACCCCATTCTAACTATGCAAGATATACACTCATCTCAGCAGTCCATTGATCTCCTTCAAAGTTGGTTGCCATTCTTGGGCACAAAGAAAATCTTAGTAAATTCAAGCAAATTGAAATAATGTCATGTATTCTATCCAATCATAATTAAATAAAGTAAGATAAATAGGAGGAAGAACTACAAAAAGTATGCAACCACTTGGGGATTGAAGAAAACACCATTAAATAGTTACTTAGTTCCCAAGTAAGTGAGAAAAGAAATAAGAACTACTAAATTGAATAAAATTAGAAGAGAGCATTCATCTTGGAATTTTCAGGATATGATCAAAGTTGTTCTAAAAAAGAAGGTTAAAATTACAAGTGATTGTGTTAAAAGATCCAAGTAGGGCCAAGAGAGTGGTTCAACACTTAAGGAATGGCTTTACAAACTTTACAGACTTTACAATCTTAGTTCAGTCCCTAGGAAGTACATTGCAGATAGAGATAAATGACTGCAACAAATTGTCTTCAGACCACCATATGTTACTGTGGCACAGGCATGCATACACACACACATATGAGTTTTAAGAACCATAAAAAATCTTTGGGTTCACCTTTCTATTTAGCTTCTCTAGTATCATGAATTATAGGCTCAATATCCTTTATTTATGGCTAGAATCCACTGATAAGTGACTACATACCATGCTCATCTTTTTGGGTATGGGTTACTGCACTTAGTATAGTGTTTTCTATTTCCATCCATTTGCATGCAAAATT
>LOJH01054418.1:0-12030 GCA_001685095.1 Ellobius talpinus
TACATTGATAGATTTTCGTATGTTGAACCAGCCCTGCATCTCAGGGATGAAGCAGGGCAACTCTTATAAGGAAAACAATTAATTGGTGTGGCTCACTTACAGTTTCAGAGGTTCAGTCCATTATCATCATGGTGAGCAGCATGACAGCAGGCATGCAGATATGGTGCTGGCTACATCTTGATCAGAAGGCAACAAGAAGTGGACTAACAGGAAGTGGACTAACACACTAGGCAATATCTTGATCATAGCCCACCCCCATAGTGACACACTTCCTACATAAAGTAAATACCTACTTCAACAAAGCCACACGTCAAAATAGTGACATTCTCTATGAGTTTATGGGAGTCTATTACATTCAAACTACCACAGGTGGCATTCACACAGGGCTAGATGTATTGCATGCAAGGAGGCAGAGCTCTGGGTCTTAATCCATCTATCTGAAGCATAACCCCAGGAGCAACACTTTTAGTCATTGGTGGCAACAGTGAGATGTGGCCAGGTCAGCAAAGCCAGGCATGCTTGCCTGACTGCAGTATAAATTGGAGATGTGACATTGAAATCTTAGAAACATATAGGGAGTCATACCAAACACTCCTGTCAAGAGGGATTGCAAGGTAGCCTTCTAAGGTCACAGGGCAGACAGCACCATTCCAAATCATTTTGGGGGCAACAATACTTTCTTTTCCTTTATTTTTTCTGTCTGGGGTTGTGGTAGATGGGGCTCCACTGCTCCACTGACCAAGCAAGGAAGTGTGCTTCTTTTTGATTAGTCTCATAGACAAGCCGCTATTTTCAGAAGCTGGTTTTTCCTTGTTTAGGGAAGCAATATTTAGAAGCCATTGCTGGTTCTGGTTTCAGACATAGTAGAGAGCAGAATAGCATTGCAAGCTCTGGAGTTTAAGTGGCATGCCCTTCCAGATAGATACAACCTATTTATAATTTTCCATATAATAATATGGACATTGTGGAATTTGTTTCAGTAAAGTATACTATGTTCTATATTGCTGCTTTCTAACTTGAAAATTAAGCATAACAGGGTACTCTAAGATTTTTATATCATTTTATTAATGCTAAAATGTGAAGTGAACTATTTTTCCCATAAAATGATTCCCTCTGTATGCTATGAATATGTCTCATTACCATTTGTTAATAAATAAGCTACTTTGGTCTCATTACCATTTGTTAATAAATAAGCTACTTTGGCCTATGGCAGAGCAGAATATAGATAGGCAGAAAAATAAAACTGAATGTAGAGAGAAAGAAGAAAGAGGTAGGCAGCCATCAGCCAGCCACTGAGAAAACAGGACATGTAGAAAATGAAGTAATGCCATGGCCACATGGCAATCCATAAACTAATAGAAATGGATTAATTTTTGATGTAACAGCTAACTAGACATACTCATGAGACATTGGCCAAACGGTGTTGTAATTCATACAGTTTCTGGGTGATTGTTTGGGTCAGGGTGGCCGGGAAATGAAAGCACCGTTTCAGTTTACAATAAGAAGTATGGAGAAATGTGATATAAACTAAAACCACATTCACAGGTAAAATAAGTTTCATAAGCAAACTCCTAACACCACACACACACACCCACAGAGACAGAGACTGAGAGAGAGAGACAGAGAGAGAGACAACTGATTTCTAAGGTATAATCTTTGACTCGGTTCAGCATTCTTTGCTTCAAACTGAAGCAGAGCAGTGCCTGAGAAGGATGCTTGGGGAATAGAGAGGGGTGGGTAAGGCTGTCTCTCCCTAGTGCTGGGGTGAGTTCTCCTAATGGGGATGGTGCCAGCTCTCCTGATGCACTGTCCAGTAAGAGGCAGAACCATCTATCCAGGAGTCAGTAAGGAACGGGTCCAGCTCAACAAGACCTTCAGATTTCAACATTCATGGTTCCTACGATCACCTGTGGTAACAGAAGCCATGGACATCAGCTCAGATCCTAGTTGCTGTTGAGCCAAGGACTAAAGCAAGGCCAAAGGCACCATTTGAGGCAGATTATTAAGATTGTAATACAATGGAATTTACATAAATTAAATATCTATATCTATAATATCTCTACCTATATTAAATATCTATAATAAAAAATGGAAATATAAGTACCAGAGATAACGAGAAGAAAGCAGTAAAGCCTGTCTTTCACCTCAGAAAAGTATTATAGTAGCCATAATACCAACCATATATTATTATTATTATCAATGCAAATTTGAAAAGGCAAACGCGATCTGAGAACTCTCCCCTGTGTTAAGATGCTGTGCAAGTTGGTAGTGGTAGTGGCTGGGGTTTCTTCTCTGAAATATTCACTTAGTTATCTCCAAGTCCCAAGCCTGTTGTGAAGAACAGTCAACAGATTTGGCTCTGACCAGGTTGAAACAATTTCATTCAGCCCCTGTTGGGTTAATTTCAAAAATATTTGAGTTTGGGGTTTTCTTCTTCTATCTTTCTACATTCCCCTCTGGAAATCCTGTTACATAATGCTCTATATGCCTTCTCCGACCTGTCATACCCTCTGCTTTCCCCTTGAATGTTTTTCCCTGTAAACTTTGACCCATCTTATGAAATGCTTTGCTGACCCAAACTCAAGTCTCAGCTACTTCTTTTATTGCTCAGGCTTTATATTGAATTCGTATCTAAGAACCTCAGATAAAGTGTCCATCACAAAGGAAAGAAAATCTCTGAAACAAGAAATTAACTCTGAAAATACAAAACACAGAGACAAAATATCTTAATTCTGATAGTTTGATATGGGATTTTAATTACCAGCAACATTCATTTACACTCACCCTGAAGATAGTAACTAGGCAATGGTCATGGATTACTAGAGTAGTAGTGATTAACGATTGCTCATAAAATTAAAATAGCTGCTATGGAAACCAAAAGGTCTTAAAAACATTAGTAGCAAAACAATTTAAAATAAATTAACTTTAACTGGTGATTTTTAAATAATCGTTCCAATTAATGAAAATATGGATGTATTAATAAAATCGACCATTTTTAAAATATTCAGTTGGAATTGATGAGTTAATTAACAAATATTATTAATCAAATAGAGCATAAAGTAGTCAATATACAACAAAGTGTTTTTTAACCATCACAAAATGTGTTGTGATGATAAAAATATTAAAACCCTCCATTCTTGCTCTAGTTTATTTTTCTAAACATCTTCAGTTGCATAATATCATCTCTTCTTACAGTATGCCCCACTATACACAAAATATAAGATGTAGACTTTAATATTTCTAAAAATTAGACATTAGAAAGATTTGTTTCAAACTGCAATCATTTAAGTTTCATTGCCTTCATCAATTTCATTGTATAAGACAATGGCCTTAACCAAATACAGCTAGGGCAAGAAAGGGTTTATTTTGTCTCACAGGTTTCATAGCCAAAGGAAATGTAGGCTGGAAGAGAGAAGGAACCTGAAGGCAGAAACTGAAGTAGAGACAAAGACGAATAATGGTGCATAATGGCTGGTTTCACCTGGCTTGCTCAGCTACCTTTTTATACAAGGCTCACCTGCCTAGGTTAGGAACTGCCCACAATGAATTAGGAGCCCCTGACTTCAGTTACCAAACTAGAAACTGTCCCAAAGACAAGCCCATAGGCCAATCTGTTGAAGGCAATGCCTGAATTGAGGCCGGTCTTCCCAGGTCTGTCAATTTGGCAAATTAAACCAATTATTACAAGCAAAATTCTATAAAATGTTTGTTGTTTATATAAAAAGGAATTATGACTCAGAAGATGTCTCAGCAGGTAAAGGTGCCTAAGTTCAGTCCCTGGGAATCGCATGGTGGAAGGAGACAACTGATTCAGTCCAGTCGTCCTGTACTACCTTTGTGTTATCTTAAGGCACACACACACACACACACACACACACACACACACACTCCCACATGCACACATATACACACACTTATACACACATGTACACATAGCATAGGCATGCACACAGACATACACAGTCGCACACACACTACACTTAATAAATAAATAAGTGTAAATAAAGTTTAAAAACAGAAAAAGGAAGCAAAAGAGGAGCAAGGAGAAACAATGGAACATAAGGAACAACAAGCAAATTTCTATGTAAGAAGTTGTTAAGCTTTCTGAGGCAAATTCAGAAACTATCAGTACAGTGATTAATTTTAGTTTGAACACACTTGAGTCTTAACTATTACATCTTTTGTATTTTTCCATATTTTTAAATTAAATGTAAGGAAACAGGTTTTCATACAACCAAGTATCTTAACAAAAATCTTGCAGTAAAACAATACCCATTCAAACACTTTTGTCAAACTTTTAAACTATCAAAGATTATATAACAATCTAATGTGAGGTTTTAGATGGCTTGATATCTGCTCATATTAGAACTGTATTTATTTTATGTGACTTTTTAAATTAATAAATGCTATAAGAAAATGCTATTTTTACAGTGATTATAACTATATAAGAATTTAATAGAAATGAATCCAAACTTTACCAATTTGTTTGTAAGGTATTCCCTTTTCCTCAAAACTCTTTCTGCATGCTAAGTTCTTTCCTGTGTGTGAACTAATTCTCACCTCATGGGAAAACACCAATTAGACTTGATTAGAGACTGAATTCCTTGGGGTAACTGCAGAAAAGCCCTTTAAATTCAATTATGGTAGAGATAGAAAGAAGTTGAAAGATGGTAGGCACCACAACTGGCATTCTGTACTGGTGCAGTGTGTTTTAGCATCTTGATATTCCTATGAAAAGTACGAATTTTAAAATAGGATTAATTTTATGCATATGTGCATTTACCTGCACGTATATATGTTTGCTATGTGGGTTCAGTGCCCGAGGAGGCCAGAAAAAAACATAGATCCCTTGGAACTGGGTTAAATATGCTTGTTAGCTGCCATGCAGGTGCTGGGAATTAAACCTGTATCCTCCGGAAAAGGAAGTCATGCCTTTAACCTCTGAGCTACTGTTCAGATCTGGAAACAGGCATATTAATCACATTTTACAACATAATTCAGCCAAAGTAGAGTCTTCCTCTGGCAACTGCACACATTCCAAACAATGGAATGGTAACACATACTGATACCTTTGGGGAAACCACAGTAATTGAGCATCTAGATTGCCCATGATATGGCAGATCACATTAACATGTGCCACAACATTATGCTCTCACCATGTCCTGGCTATTTTTTTGTCAACTGGATGCAGCCTAGAGTCATTTGAGAGATGGGATTTCCATTGAGAAAACATCCCTGTGAGATCAGACTGGAACAAAACTGTAGGGCTTTTACTAATAAATGATTGATGTAGGAGTGCCCAGCCCACTGTTGGTGGGGCTACCCTTGGACTGGTGATCCTGGGTTCTACAAGAAAGCATGCTTGGAAGATAAGAATGTTGATAATAATGCTAATGACGAAGGCCTGGCTTTTGTAGTTTCAGAGGTAAGACTCTATTGGAATCATTTTCGATTTTGAGTTGAGAACCTGTGTTTCTGGTTAGCTGGGGCTGAAGAATCAGCCACAATTAAGAAAAGACTAGCACTATTGAAGTAAAACCTCTTCTTTTCCAGAGTAATTAACACTGGTCACCTGGAACTAAGAGTTTAGTAGTGATTGAGAAGTGAAGAGCAGCATTGGGGTGAAATCTTTTGGGAAGTGTTTCCTTAAGGTCAGCATACAGAGGTTGTGTTCTGGACATGGCAAAGTCTGTACTTCATGCTGGAAGCCAACCTTAATAATATGAGTCATCCAGGTGGGATTGGTTTTGTATGCATGAAAGGGTCATGGAGAAAGTTGAGGCTTTCCACTTGAGACAGCCCAGGAGAGGTTATTCTTGCAATTTTCTATGAAAATTCAGTGCAGTAGCTACAAGCATTATGGTATTTTGGAGATTCCAGCACAATGCAATGACCAACAAAAACAACAGCACTGAAAAAAACTAACAACTTTGTGCTTTAGTGAGCGGGTGCTATGTTTTCAACCCTTGTGCCACCTTGTGTTCCTTCTTGGGCTTGGGGATTTGGGATTAAAAAGTATCTCTATAACTAAATACCAATCCATTAGTTCACTGGACCAGATATATTGGCAAATAACTATGCAAAAGATTATAATCAATCAAGGGAGACAAATCCTCATAATCAATATATAAAAATATATGAGGATCACGTCCAACCTTTACAATGTCTTTGTAATAAGAGTTGAATCCCACCTACAATATAAGCAGAGTTTAAGAAAGAAGCAATAGGGACTGGAAAGATGGCTCAGCAAGTAACAGAGTTTGTTTCTCTAGCGAGGACCAGAATTTGGGTTGGACCACTCATAAATACTTGCATCTCCAGCTCCAGGGGATGTGCTGATCTCTGTCCTCCATGAGCACTTAACTCTCATGTACATACATACATAAAAATAAATAAATACTAATAAAAATATAATTATCTAATCTTTCTTAAACATAATCTGGAAATAATCTTAGGTACTATCTAAGGATCTAATCACTGGAAATTTATTCCTCAGAGATAATAAAACATAGTCACAAAAGTTCTATTACAAAGTTATATACCATACTGGTAGCTAAAATAACAAAGCACTATCATTAAACATCAAAAAATAAAACATTAGAAATAACATAAAATTTTCTAAATAAGTAATGGTTAACCTGTTTCATAAAATAGTAATCAGTTATCTGATATCCTTCAATAATCAGATCAAATGTATTTATCATCACATTTATATTTATTAAATGATGATATTCTTTACTCCCATCATTTATTATGTTACTGTTTTTCTATATTGTCTATCTATGCTTGTTTTAGAAGTACAAAATTAAAACATAATCTCATTAGAGTAATAGTCTAGATATGAAAAAATATTCAAAGCAACTAAGTGATAGAGGAAGAGAGTGTGTGTAAGATAGTAAGAGGGACAGTGGCAGAGAACAAGGTAGTAAGGGGAGACAAGAAAAACTTCAGAGCAAACTGCAGCAAAGTCAAGGCATTCTTAAGTATACTCTAAAGTAAGATATGATGGATATTCATAATAAAATGTATTTAGAAAACATTTCATCTAGAAAAAAAAATTTTATAGTATGATCTGGTCTATAAAAAGCTCCCTAAAAACTAAGTATGTTATCTATGAGAAATACATTTTGCTTTATAACAAAATGTATTTTCTATTAAAATTAGTGTTGCTTAAATAAATATGATTTGTTCTTATGTTAGAAAACATTTACCCTATACGTTTTCAGGAAATGCTAATGATCTGGGGAGGCTGACCTTCCAAAGAAGTAATCGATGTTTAAATTCATTCTGTACACTGTACAGTTTGTGAATTCTCTCTTATAGTAAGTACATTAGCATCAATATTAATATATTAATCTATCAGCCTAGCTCGCATGCTTCATCTTCTAACATCTCTAACTTCTAGTGGGGGATCCTGGACATTAATTTGAAGATTATATGCTAATTTGTCACCTAGAAGCATGTGTTTGTCTCACACATGGCAGGGTAACAAGGAACTCAGACTGGACAATTAATTTAATTACCCATTTGAATGGCAAAAGAAAAATCAATATTTGCTTTGAGGATAGCACATGACACTCCCCAAAACTGGTTTTCTAGCCAGGCTGTGTACACAGGTAAGTGGCTGGGTCGTGGGAAATAAAGCTAGACAAGCAACGCATTTGGCTTGAAAAACCACACAACCCATCCCATACTGCAATGCAGGTTTCTGATTCTCTTCAAGGATTCTGATATTTGAATCTTATTATTAAACAAAAAGACAATAAATTAATTGTTTGAGATTGTCCTAGTTTGTTTCTCTGTTTCTGTGTTGAAAGCCATGACCAAAAGCAACTTGGAAAGAGTTTATTTCAGCTTACAGCTTATAGGTAGTCATTGAGCAAAATTAGGGTATGACTTCATAACAAGAGTCCAAAAGCAAAAGCAAAAACAGTGGAGGAATACTGCTTACTGGCTTACCCCACCTGATTTGTTCAGCTATCTTTTCTTTCTATGCTTTGAAACCACCTCCTCAGGATTGGCACTACCCACCATTGTCTGGGTTCTCCCATATCAACCAGTAAGGTGACAGTGATTGAAGTTTTGTTGGACAGAAGCCTGCCTACAAGTTGATCTTATAGAATCATTTTCTCAAATGTGATTCTCTCTCACCAAATATACTTAGAATTGTGCCAAATTGGAAAATCTAAGTCTCTCAAGGAGTTAGGAAGACAGATCAGCAATGAAAGCCTTTGCTGCACCAGTGTTTGGACTAGAGTTCAGATCCTAAAACCCACCCACTAAGATGAGTTGGGTGTGGTGCCCACTGATATTCTAGTCTTGGAAGACAGATACCATGTATCCATAGAACCATTGTACTTGCAGAATTAACCATGAAATGAGCTCCAGAGAGAGAAGGAAAACCTCTGGCCTAAACAAGTACCACACATGTGTACTCACATACCTGGAAAATGGAGTGCACACGTGTATACCACATGCATGGAAAAAAATGGGCTTTAGTCAGCATCATCACTGTACTCTATAAAGTCAGATGTTTGTACACATCCTCTGAACTAATTACTGCTTATTGTGCTAGTGTTGGGGAGGGATGAGAGACACTCTAGTCTTCTCTGGAATCTTGAACTCCTATTTATGCAGATATCAACAGAGTCGTGTGTGTGTGTGTGTGTGTGTGTGTGTGTGCGTGTGTGTGTACCTTCAGTGCCAATAAGCCACATGATTAGGACTGATGAAGAAAAGACCATGTTTGAGTTCTGAAGGTCAGAATGGCTTCTTGGAGATAATATATGAGCACTTTTGTTTTCCTTTTTTTAAAATTGATTTTTATTGAGCTCAATATATGAGCACTTAAAGAAGTAGGAGACTGGAGACTGTGGAGAGATTTCCAGAGTTGATGTTCTGAGTTCAGACATCCAAGACCCCCACATAAAGCCAGGCTCAGCAGCATGATCTCAACATCAGTACTCCTATTGCATGATAGAACAATAAGACAGTTGAATCTCCAGAAGCTACTGGGACAGCTAGCCTCCTGTGTACAGAAATAAACAAGAGACCAAAAAAGTTAGAAGATGAGGACTTACACTTTAGTATATCTACAATTGTGTTGTAACATGTGCTGTAGACACACACACGCACACACACACATATGCACGCACCACACACCAACTTTTATAAAAGGAAGAGGTATATGTAAACCAAAAGTGACTTTCCAAGAATCATCTCTTTGTAAGGAAACATTTTCTCATTATTTCTTCACTTACTGATACCATTCCATTTTTTGTTCTAACTGCTTCACTGTGCTGTTATTAACGCTTTGTTCTGGTTTTATATAAAATTCTATGATTCCAATTCTATTCTATGGTTAAGGGCAATAAAACTATGTTCTATGTGGCAGTCCCTTGTTTGTTTATTCACCACCGTTGTACTCAGAATAAACTCCCCAGCATCTCTGTCCTACCCATCCTGCTTCCTCTGAGTCTGGCTCGTTCCTCTGTCCTTCGTCTTCCCAGAGTCATCTCTGTCCCCAATAGTCCTCTCTAATATTTTCCTGCCTAGCTATTGGTCATTTAGTTTTCATATTCCACAACATTTACCACATTTCTTTCTGCCTAACTATTGACCATTCAGCTCTTTATTAAGCCAATCAGAAGGCACCTTGGCAAAGAGGCATCTTCACAGTGTAAACAAATATCCCACAACATTAGTAAAACAGAGCATGGATGGTAGCACGTGTCTGCAGTCCCAGCTCTTAGAAGGCAGAAGGACCAGGAATCAAGATCATCCTCAGCTACACAGTGAATTCAAGGCCAACCTGAGAAATTATGGGGGCCAGACTCAGATAAGAACATTCTAAAGATATTACTGGCCTATGCTGAAGATTAAGATGAACACCTGATAGGGAGGATGGCTGGAAGCCCTTTACTCATATTGTGGGAAGAGTCAGCTCCTCCTTAGCTGTGTGACTAGAGAAATTAATTCCTTTCTGGTTGTCAGGGGGTGATGTTGAGTCTCCAGTTGTATTCATTAAATGGTAGCTGGCTTCATTGGAAGCAGTGAGGTAGACAATCCATTTGCCACAGCAAAAATTAGAATCACCTTTAGTTTGGGCATAGCCTAGGATGCCAACAACTTGGATACATTGTGTTTTATTTCAATGACTATTTCTGCTTCCTAGATGAGAAAGAAATAAAACCACAGGTTGAATATCATGTAAAGGAGACCAACTTCAAGTACTTTGTAATTTTACAAAAAAATGTATCTTCTCTCTACATGGAGGCATACATCTATAGTCTCAGCAGTGTGGAGGTAGTGGCAGGAGGATCACAAGTTCTAAAACAGCACTCACTCTAGAGTAGTGGTCTCAACTTCTGGGTCAAGACTACTTCGGGGGGTCAAGTAACCCTTTCACAGGGGTCACCTTGAGATCATTGGAAAATACAGACATTGCATTATGATTCATAATGGTAGCAAATTTACAGTTATGAAGTAGTAACAAAAATAATTTTATGGTTGGTAGGTTACCACAAAATGAGAACCACTATTCCACAGTGTGTAGTGTCTGTTTCCCACCCTGGTTTGCTTGGGAAATATAAAATTATGCTGAGAATGTGTCTTTAGGTAGTAGATATTCTAACACTACATTTATTGTGCCACTGGTTCCCTGTTAATACAGTCTGAGTTCTAGATTTTCTAAATAAGTGATGTTAGCTAAGACTTCAGTTCTGCTCAACTCTTATTGCAATATGTGATGCATGGAGGGATCAGATTGAAGCTTTCTAAAGTGAATATAATTTTACAATTCTTTTTAGGCTGTGTGTGGTGACATCTACCTTTAATCCCAACACTGGGAAATTGAGGCAAGTAGATCTCTCTGAGTTCCATGCCAGACCTGGTCTACATAGAAAGTGAAACTACTTCTCAAAAGAACTCTTTTCACATCTGTCTGTGTGTGAGTGTGTGTGTGTGTGTATGATTTTTAGATACGTATGTGCAACAGTGTATGTATGCAGATATGACCACAACCTTGTCTATCAGCCCTCATAACACACCTGGTTTGTGTTCACCATTGCATATGTCAATACAGCTAGTATGGGACTTCTCCTGTGTCTCCATCTCATCTTGCCACACCAACACTCAAATTACTTATGATGGAGACTACATTTAGATTTACTTAGGTACTTGTGTTTGAACTTAGGTCCTCATGTTTAGGCAACAAGCAATGAGCCAACTACCCAGTCCTTCGAAAGAAAGTACTTCATTAAATACACCAATTACAGTAACTTGAAAGTCTTAGTTTGGAAAAAAAAAAAGTTAAGGCAAGTTCCTGTCCAAACACAGTGTTTTTTTGCAATGAAAATTAGGACAAAGATTGTTCGATACAGAACAAAATATGCCATTTTAAAATATGACTGTTCACACTGATGCTGTATTGATTTTTTTCAAAGGTTTTACAGTGCCTCTGGTACTCTGTGGAAGCCTAATTGCGTAATCCGTAACATGCAGAATTCTGCAGGCACAGTCTAAAGCAGGGGACTTGGGTCACTCAGAGAAGCAACCTCACCACAAAGAAAAAGTTATAGAAGTGTGGATTACTCACATCTGCTGAATGCACACATTCCTACGTGTGGTGTCCTGACATTTCACAATGTTGTATCCTCACTCATTGGAGCTCTGTGTGTGGGGATTGTGTTTAGAACACAGTAAACATGAGGTCCTTCTATCAGCACACTGTTTCTACGGCATTACTAACAGCATTGACTCACTCCGTAAGAGTTTTGTGACGTTTTCTACTGAAGAAATACAATTTGAAAAGGAGGCTTTCTTCGTTTTCCATAATTTTGACATGTGTATAGGTATAAAAGCAGCAAATCTCTAGAAGGCCTGAGAAAGCAGTACACCTGCTGCTTTTTATTTTTATTTTTTCTTTTTCTTTTTTTAGTGGATACATTTTATTTTTTTTATTTTTTATTTTTTTAATATTATTATTAAAAAATTTCCACCTCTTCCCCTCCTCCCAATTCCCTCCCCATC
>LOJH01054419.1:3333-13589 GCA_001685095.1 Ellobius talpinus
TAGATAGATAGATAGATAGATAGATAGATAGATAGATAGATAGATAGGCAGGCCTGCATGGGACTGACCTATGCCCTCTGCATAGATGTGGCAAGGTTTATTTTATAATCTCTCTTTCACTTACATGGTATGTCTCTTTGGGTATTTCTGCTTTAAAAAAGAAAGCACAAACTTATTTATTTATTTATCTAAAAAGGGAGTGACTTCCCCCCTTTCAACTCATATTTCTCTCCTTTAAATGTGCCTGTCCAGGCAGTTAGAAAAACCCAGACAGCTAATGCAGTGGAGGGCAGGGAAATTCCCAAGTACTTCCCAGACTAAGCAGTAAGAATATATGAGCCCCTTACCCACTGCTTCTAAACAAAAGCCAAAAACATCAGTTGGATTTAGACTGAATCAATAAATCCTGTCCCTCATCCACTCATGGCCATTCTACAGCTGGTTGATTAAAAAACAAACTATAAAACAAATCCCACCCTGCCCTTCACCTCTTCTCCCTGCCCTAATCGTGCAGGAGGAAGTCTGCAGAAGGAGGGGAGAGAAGACGCCTCCTTCCCACCCCCAGCTCTCCAGTCCAAGCAACCTGGAGGAGTCGGGACATAGAGACCCAAGCTTTGGTTTGGTTTGGTTTGGTTTTTAATGAATTGAACTTGGCCTAGAAAGCAAGTGTGACTCCCTTTGTTTTTGCTTGCTTTCTGTTGCTGTGGTAAACCCTGACTGAAATGAACTTGGGGAAGAAAGGGTTTGGTTTATCTTACAGCCTGCAATCTCTCAGGAAGGGAAATTGGGACAGAGACTCATGGAAGGGAACCTAGGGACAGGAAATGATGCAGAGGCCACAGAGGGTGCTGCTTACTGGCCTGCTCCCCATAGCTTGCTCAGTCTGCTTTCTTATACAACCCACGACCACCTGCCCATGGGTGGCACAGCCAACAGTAAGTGGGGCCCTTCCACATGAACCATTAATCAAGAAAATGCCTTATAGATTTGCCTACAGGTCCATCTGATGGAGAATATTCTCAACTGAGGGTCCCGCTTCCCAAATGACCCTGGCGTGTGTCAAGTTAACAAGAATACTAACCAGCACACCCTTTAATAGCCAATCTGTGCAAGATAGAATCTGATCCTGATGTTATAAGACCCAAAAACAAATAACACAGAAGGAAAAAAGATGGCAGGAGGAGCATAGGAGGTCAAGGAAGTGAATGATGAAGTCTTCGTTGTTTATGCCTTATGGATTTAAATATTACGTTAGAGACATTATATATAAACAGGCTGGAGATAATTTTCAGGACTCCATCAGGGACCTGACGTCATTCCCGTCTGTATACACAGTTTTAACAAGGCAGAGCTCTGTGAAGAGAGATGGATGTTGGCTTTCCCAACTAAACAACAAGTAGGAGGCGGGTGGTGACATCTGATAGTCTACAGAAAAGAAAAACATATCCAAAGAAGCTTCCAGGCTCTTCATGGGGTGGGGGTGGGAGCCTACAGTAAAAAAATACTCAGAGAACATGGGGTGAAGGAGCCAGAGGAAGGAAGCCAGCCTCCCTCCGAAGCTGGGGGTGGGGGGTTGCCGAAGTCTGACACAGACCACTGTTTGCAAAAGCAACTTAAACAGAAACCAAACATGCTGACACTTGCTTTCCATAATGGAAAAGCCAAGAGGCGTTATCTGATCTGGCTGCATAAGGCTGGGGTAAAATATACCGGGACAAAACTGGGTACCACTGGAGCCAAGGAAGGAAACAATGCCTCCTTTGACTTCGCCTTTACTTCAGCTTGCCTGTGCCTCTTCAGCCTGGGGCTGTCTTCTAAGAGCCTGTGCTGAATGAAAAGGAGTAAACCGGGCTGGAGAGATGGCTCAGCGGTTAAGAGCACTCACTGCATTTTCAGAGTTTGGTTGCCAACCCCCACATGGCAGCTCACAACAACCTGTAGCTCCAGTCTCAGGGACTCTGATTCCTTCTTCTGACCTCTGCAGGCGCCTTCACCCATACATGCATGTTCGCACAGAGAAATAATTTTAAAAACAACAAAAAAGTCAAACAAGATAAAGAATGCAAGCGGCCCTGTTGCATATCTGAATTCCTTTCATGAGGCCATCATCTACCTTAGATATATATATACTGTTAGGTTACACATCCTCTAGCCAAAAATCAAGCCTTACCACCTGCAATTAACCCCCAACCACTCCAGCTACAGAGAACTGCCATAACCTTGGCATCCCTCCAAAGAGTTGAGTCTTCTCCCTCCCTCACGCCACCGAGGGCAGTCCCAGCTAGCCCTGACGCCCAGACCTGAGACACCCTTGACTTGTATGTACAGCCTTCATACATTATGACTCCTGGCATAAAGCCTAGGTCACATGGTATAGAACTAACTCCCACACCTGAAAACCTGTAAGTACAAGAAATTCCCTTAGTCCTATGGAAGTGAAAGGTTTGTCTCTTCCTTCCAGGTTCTTCAGGCAATTATGAGATGGCACTGTGAGCCCCCCAATCCATGAACTGAAGGGAGTTGGCGGCCATCTTCCTTCAGGATCCCCATCATGCCATATATGGCAGCTGTCTTCCCTAATGCCCTCCCACTCGAAGGCCTTGTCATGGCTACCTATGGCTATAATCACGTGACTCCCTTAATCAAGCTTCTTGGAAGAGTACTTTGCCTCACCTTCCTTTCTATGAACCCCCAGATTTCCTCATATCTTTAACATGCTAGCATCATGGCATCCTGGGGTGTAACTTCACAGTGCACCTCATCTTCCCCTAGCAGCTTCATGATTTCAAAGAGCAAGGTGTGGTTTCTATTAAGTCTTTATCCTCCCTGACTGGAATTTCTCCCTCTGCTGCTTCATCATGCCCAGAGCCACCCCCAGGTGGTACATGTGCCAAACGAGGTTGGGGCACCCCTGTACCCCTGTGGTACAGCAGAGTCACCTACTGTAAGTGGGAACAGAAATGGCAGCATCTCAGGTGAGGGAGGCAAGGCTCTGCGCCAGAGGAGGGAGGATGCTCAGAAGAATAGGAAGCCCAGCCGCCCTCAGGGTGACGGCGTCATGACAATTACAGAGAAAATTCCTCTGAATTGGAACATTCCATTCTGGAAGGTGACTTGTTAAGACCCAAAAAGTCCTAAAGGGAGACTTGTTAATAATAGAGAAATAAACAACTGAAAAGTCTCAGGGTGTTCCAGAAAATTAGAAGGCCCCACTCTTCCTAAGATTTATATAAGCAGGGAAGATTGCTGAGAAGGCTTAGACCAGCCTAATTGACTGCCTAGAGAAGATTCTCCAACCCATCAAGCTGCCTGTTGGACATGTAGAGATCTCCAGGATCCTGGGTCATATAAGTTGGCACTCATGCTTGGGTGGGTTTTAGAGGATGATGTTGCCTTTGTGTTCCTGAAAGCATCCCCCTCACCCACACTCCTGTAAGTAACCTCAGCAAACTCATTGGTTCAAGTAGAACTTTGCCGCTATCCTTATTTTGGTCTGTGTTACTTCCTGATCTGTGGTGAGCACAGAAATGCTTGTCTTCTCAGGATATCGAGGGCCACAGGACAGATAGGCTGACTGAGACGTTATCAGTTCCTTTTTCCCAAACACCCCCCTTCCTCTTTTGACAATGTAGCTAAGCCCTTGATGAAAATATGCCTGAGATTAAGGTGCTGACAGTTTTCTCTCTAGACTTCTTGGCTCCCAAATGGCCGCCTTTCCCTCTGTGTCTTCACAATGCTCTCTTCCTATAGGACACCTATAGTCATGATGGATTTGGACCCACCCTGTTGGCCCCTCTTCAAACTGACTTAGACAAAAAGACTGTCTACAAATATGGTCACCTTCTGAGCCACTGGGAGTTACAAACTCACATTTGAGGGGAACATAGTCATCATAACCCATAATCTTATAACCTCCCACTCTATCACAGAAGTTGGTGACATGGTTTTCTCTCTTGGCCTCCAGGGTTTGCCAGGCCCCAAAGACTGCCCCTGCTATACTGCGGGCTGGGATCTTGGCAGGTGGAATCCTGGGTATCTATATGAGTGACAACTAAGAAGCAGCCCTGCCCAACTGAGCCACCGTTTCTTGAGACTGGGCTGATGACCAGGTAACTGGGCACTACCAAAGATGCCAGTGCACACTGAGGTGGGTGGATGCTGAGTACTTTGCATTGCCCCAGCCAGTTAAGCACCAATGGCAATCTCAGAGCCTCTCCTCTGAGGGCCATCTCTATAACTCCCTGTTTGATCCTCACCTCTGGCAGATACTCAGCAAACACTTCACACTACTTTCTTGCCTGGTACACAACACTCTTTATGGGATAGGCTTCACACTTCACCTTCTAAACAAATTAAAATGTTCTTAATTCCCTAAGACCCAAACCCACAGGCCTGCCTATAGCAGGTGCCCCCTAAACCCACAATGGGCTGGGTTACTGGGAGAATCAGCTTGATTAGAATCCCTTGAAAGATGGGGCTTCTGAGCATAGATGTGGGAGATTACTTTGATTAAGTTCACTGAGGGGAAAGACAGACCAACTATGGGAGCCACCATTCCCTAGGTAAGGAATCTTGAACTAGGAGTGGGGAAAGTGAGCCAAGCACAGCGTGTGTGCATTTATCCCTCTCTGCTTCTGGCTGCAGATGTGATCAGCTGCTTCAGGCTCCTGCTGCTTTGACCTCCCTCTGCCAGGATGCACAGCATAATAAGAAAACAATCTTTCTCCCATAAGTTGTTTTTGCCAGAGAACTTATCCCAGCATCAGGAAAGAAGACTAAGTAGTGGCCAAGAAGATTCTTGTCCCATGAGTTACGTTCAATTTACATAGCAGAATGGAGGCAAATCCTGAAGAAGAGTGTGATGCCAGAGATATAGAACAGCAACCATGCGTCACTGCCACTCTTCTGTCTCCACACACACCAGCTCAAGGGACAGCCTTTCCTAAAACCCCATCTGTAGCAATGAAGAGTCCACACCTTTCTGCAAGAAGCTATTTTTTTTCTGGTTGTTTCTGCTTAATTAACATTGGGAAAAATGACACAATATCTGTTCAGGGAACAAAGGACAGTGGTGTAAGGACAGTGGGGAGAGAGGTAGAGAAAGAGAGCTGGACAGTGGCTACATCAGAAGTAGCTGTGTGCTGTGGGGCCAGCAGAGGCCCTGGGAACAGGCGCTGCCCTCCCTGGATTCCTTTGCTCATGGACACACATAGGCTCAGGCAGGGTCTTTGTAGTAGCTCACAGAATAACAGGAATTGCCTTGGTTGGGGAGGGAGGTGTTGAATCCTCCCCAAGAAGCTTCTTCTCTGCCTCTTCCTTATCCTGAAAATAAAATAGAAGGAGGAAGAAGTCAATGAATGGAAGAAAAGCATGAAGATGAAGCATGAAGTTTAGCTTCACTGATGGACAGAGAAAAAAGTGAGGACAAGGTTAGCATCAGCACTTGAAAGCAGCAGAGGAAAGGAGGGGCAGGAAACAACAGAGGGAAGTAAACGCAGCAAGAAGGACCAGGAGGCAGAGCAGGCGGAACGAGACATGAACCTGGACAGAGTGGGAAACGAGGGCGAAGCAAGGCATGGAGAGGCAGAAGTCAGACAGGACATGAGAGAGGGTCACAGTCCCCTGATAGTGAAGGAGGAGTGAGGACCAGGGACTTCCGAGACGGGTGCTCATCTCTGCTTTCAATGCCCTGCTGTCCAGCAAGCCTCTTCCTGAGTACTCACCAGGGCCTGGGAGCTCCGGCCACACAAACTTTGGAGACTCAGTCCCAGGGAAGCCAAAGCCACACGATCTTCAGGACACAGACAACTGTGAGCATATGATGCACGGCGCTCAGAACCAGTTCTGCAGGAAAAAGAGGAACAAACCCAGTCAAGCGTGGGCTCCTCTGATTCACATGGTGACCTTCCCAAAGCCACACTCAGTCCAGACCCTGTCTGCCACGGAGGCAGGTGGTGTCTGCTGGTGATGATACAGCCACCACTTCTCACCCACTTGCTTGACTGGTGAAAATGGCACTCGTGCCAGAGATGGCCCTTCACTGACTCTGTAGTTTTTATTCTTGCCTCTTGACAACCTTACCATAACTCCCTACCTGGGACCTGATTGCTAGACTGAGAAGCCAGAGGCACATGAAGAAGCTGCTATAGGTTCTCAGCCCTGACAGCCCAGCGAGCTCCCAGCCAAGAGCCACACCATCTGCCAGCTGGATACACTCGTGCCTAGGTGTGAATGCCCAGCCCCAGTGAGGCCTTGGATGACCACACCCATTGTCCCTGCCTGCAGCTACATAGGAAAACCCAAGGGTGAACAGTCTGTTCAAACCCAGTCAAGCCCAGAGAAGTGTGAGAATTATGAGTAAGGGGTGTTAAAGCCACTGTATTTGGGGGTGACTTTTTATACGTCAGTAAGTAGATAACCAGAATGACCATTCACTAGAGAAGTCAGAGGGGTGACCTACTGTCTGTTCCCCCACCATCTCCGATTCAGGAAATCGTTATGTACGAAGGTCTGAAAATGCCTTCAGCTTGAATGACAGCTTCCTAACCAAAGGACTAGGGTGAGGGCCAAGCTCACAGAGCCTTCATCCCTGCCCTCCAGGGCTCCAAACCCTAAGAACGAGGGTGGGGATGTGTCCCAGGAAAACCGTTCCTCCGTTCTCACCATCATCATGTGCAGGTACTCTCGGCACCTCTCTGTCCGCCAGCTTGTGTCGTCAGTGAGTCGCACTAGCCCATCCCCACTATCCGTGCTAGTCTGTAAGGAGTCACATGTGGAACTGATCTTGTAACGGTAGGCACGGCTTGTTTGCCAATTTAAGCTGTTCACACCCAGAACCGTCGCAGGCACAGCTGTAGCAGTGCAATCCAGGATAAGCAGGCGGGATATGTGGCCCTGGAGGAGAGAGGGTCAGATGGAGATTCTGCTGCCAATGGCAGAATCATGAACTGCAGCCTCAGACCTACCCATCTTCCCCTGCCACTCTGACTGGAAGCCCCTCCCAACCCTCCAGGAAAGACTCGTTTTATTGGTAACTAAGGACAAGCGGTAGAATAGTGCTGAAATGCTCGCCATTTATTATGGAGGGTGAAGATGGACAGGGTTGATAAAGAAGAAACCCAAGACTCACAGTTTTCCACGTCGCTTCTCATTGACAATGGTGCCAGTTCCAGCTACAACTGCCTGGAAAGAGAAGACACCAAAAAATAAATAAATAAATAAATAAATAGATAGATAGATAAATAAATAAATAAAATGGCCTCTAATTTACTCTCCTGGCTAGGTTTTCCATTGCCCTTCCACCAACAGCTCCCAGGACAGCCCAACTGAAGCAGGGTTCAAATGACAAGCAAGCCAAACACACACACACACACACACACACACACACACACCAAAAAAAAACAAAAAAAAAAACAGGACATGGGCAGGCACTTATCACTAATGTCCTGCCCTTAAAACCAAAACCAGAAACTGGGCATCAGAAGGTTTCCTCCAGTCCTAAGGCAACTGTTTCCTATTTACCTCCTCTGAACTCCTTACTTACCACAGACCCTGACCAGAAGGCATAGCCAAAGGTATGCAGCTCAGTCCCAGGCCCAAAGTAGATACACACTCTCAGAACACAGCTCACAAGCCCTAGCAATATCTGGGTCACCTGCAAGACAGGAGGGGAAAAGTCAACTTCCTTCACACCCCAATGATAACTGTACAGCTCCAAGCCAGGGGTGGGCTAAACCATTTCCTTTGCTTTGGACTCCCTACAGCTCTGATTCTGGAAGGTTCTGTACTAACATCCACTGAGCCACAATGGTCGCCTTTCTTCTACACCCCCCTCAGGCTCTTCCATTACCTTTCCTAACACCAGCACCTTATGCCAGTTCTTCCCATTTTCATCCTGTTCTCCCTTAGGATACCATCCTGACAAATCCTGCTCCCGACCTCAGCATCTCACTCCACCCTAACGCCTCATGGACAAACATGATGTGGACGGCTCCATGGTACACACAAGATGTAGGGCTAGAAGGCTGGAGATGAACAAAAAGAGAAAGACATGAGCCCTCAGATGCAATCCCCAGGGCCAGATAAGACTGGATGGGGCAATCCATGCCTATAAGCTCAGCATTTAGAAAGTAGAGGCAGAAAATTCAGAAGTTCAAGACCATCCTTGACTACATAGTTAATTTGAGGGCATCCTAGACTACATAAGACCCTGTCTCAGAAAAATAAAAGAGATATACCAGTGAGACCACGTTTTGGAAAGAGGTACGGTCCAGCCAGAATGGGTGAGTGACACGCCTACCAGCAGAACTGCATTCCCACCTGGATTCGGACCCCCTCAACCAGTCCCCAAGTTCAGCCTTCCCAGATAGTCCCTAACCCCACAACTGGGCCCTCCCCACAACCCCAGAAGACTTCCACCAATCAGACCCAGGCCACACCAGCCAGAGCAGGTGAGTGACCTGCCTAGCAACAGAACTGTACCCCTCCTTGGACTCAGTCTGTAGAGACTCTGCCCCAGGCTAATGCCATCCCAGCTCATCCCTGGCCCTGCTGCTGATGAGTCCCCAATCCCGATCCCAGTGGGCTTCCATCACTGAGGCACAGACTACATCAGCCAATGGAGGCCCAAGTCACACAAGCCAGAACGAAACTTCAGGATACTCCATATACCCAGACAGAGTCCACACTAGTTGGAAGNCTAGGTACCCCAGAAGAAAACACAGGCTCTACTCGAATCCAGGCCAGATCTAGAGATCCAAGAAGACTTCTATAGGAGGCCAGATCAGAATAAGGGACTCAAGGACCCCAAAATCCCAGAAAAAACATCCTACTGGACCTGAAGACTCATCAGTCACCAGAACCCTTGGCCACTTAGGACAGAAGATAAGAAACAAGGAACAAAACACCCATCCAACAAAGACAAGCACAGGAATCAATACCTAGAACTATAACCCCAAATCCAGATGCCTAAATACCAGTGTAAGAACACAATAACAGAAAGGGCAATATGGCATCACCAAAGCCCAGCTATCCTATGGGAGTAAGACCTAAAAAATCCAACACAGATGAAATACAAGAAAACGACCTTAAAAATAACTTTATGGGGATAATAGAGGTTCTTAAAGAGGAAATGAGAAAATCCCTCTAAGAAATGGAAGGAAAGATAATCAAAAAATTGAAGGAAATGAATAAATACCTTAAAGAATACCAAGAAAACCAAGAAAAAATGGACAGCTGACAGAAACAAATAAAACTGTTCAAAGCCCGAAAATGAAAATGGAATTAAAAAAAAACAAACTGGAAAACTTGGGTAAGTGAACAGGAACTACAGATGCAAGCATCACCAACAGACTACAAAAGATGGAAGAGAGAACCTCAGGCCTTGAAAGAAAATAGATTCATTGGTCAAATGTTAAATCTAAAACTTCTTAACACAAAGCACCCAGGAAACCTGGGACACCATGAAAGACCAAAACGAAGAACAATAGGAACAGAAAGGAACAAATCACTGTTCAAAGGCCCAGAAAATATATTCATCAAAATTATAGAAGAAAAATTTCCCAACCTAAAGGGCATATCTATAAAGGTATAAGAAGCTTATAGAACACCACATAGAATGGACCAGAAAAAAAGTTCCTTCTGTTAGCCTGCAATTTTCATTGGGATTATCTATTGCCTGTGTTTCTGTGGGTGTAGAAGGAAAACTCCAACCCAAGTAATTTAGCTACACCCACAAAAACACAGGCAATAGATAATCCCACACAGGAGGGATACATATGCGCGCGCACACAAGCATGAAAGCAAGCACATACTACCAACAACACCACCACCAACAAACAACAGGAATTAACAATCACTGGTCATTAGTATCTCTCAATATTAATGGGCTTAATTCACCAATAAAAATTGCAGGCTAACAGAATGGATATGAAAACAGGATCCATCCTTCTGCTGCATACAAGAAAAACACCTCAACATCAAAGGCAGACATTACCTCAGAGTAAAGGATTATAAAAAGATTTTACAATCAAATGGACCAAAGAAGCAAGCTAGTGTAGTAATTCAAATAGCCGGCAAGATAGACTTGAAACTAGAATTAATCAAAAGAGATGGAGAAGGACATTATATATTTATCAAGGAAAAAAAATCCACCAAGATGATGTCTCAAATCTAAACATCTATGTCCCAAATACAAGGGCACCCACATTTGTAAAAGAAACATTACTAAAGCTAAAATCACATATTGAACCCCACAC